>PVJN01060074.1:0-11678 GCA_004026805.1 Lasiurus borealis
GCTTATCCCCATTTGCCCCCCTGCTGGCCTGCTCACTCCAAACTGCCCCCCTGCTGTTCTGATCACCTCCAACTGACCCCCATTGATGGCCTGCTCACTCCAAACTGCCCCCCTGCTGGTCTGCTTACCCTCAACGACCCCACCCCCAACAGCCTGATCACCCACAACTGCTGTCCTACCCTGGCCTGATCAACTCCCAACAATCCAGGCTCTCAGCCCCTCCTTTTTTTCTTTCTCTCTCTTTTTTTTCAGTGCCTCCTTGATTGGAGGCCAGGGTGGGCTAGAAGCAATTATCTGGGATTTATTTATCTTCTATAATTGAAACTTTGTACCCTTGAGTAGAGGCCAGAGTTGGCCAGGGCGGGCGGGAAGCTTGGCTCCTCCATCTCCAGGGGCAACTCAAGCCTCTTGCTCACTCCAGCTCTGTGGCCGCCACCACCATCTTGGATTAATTTGCATACTCACTCCTGATTGGCTGGTGGGTGTGACTGGTGGGTGTAGCAGAGGTACAGCAATTTGCATGTTTCTCTTTTATTAGTGTAGATCATAAGAATGATGGTTTTTAAAAGGCTGAATTTAATATTGTATGAATTAAAAATGTACTTAAACTAGTTGCTAGCACAAAATTAAATACTATGTTTCCAAATATTCATTGCCTCTCTCTGAGGGAGTCTTAGTCATGTGACATACCTCAGCCAGTGAAATGTGACTGGGAGTGACTGTGTGTATATAAGTCCCTGGCAGAAGTTTGGGAGCCAGCATGTGGTTCACCATATCATTCTCCTCTGCTATCACAGTCAGCAGTGCTCCTCAGCCTGTGTCCCCAAATAAAAAAAATGTAGAGTAGGGCCCCCAACTTTTAATAGACATGTAGCAGGAGTGAGAAATGATGTTGTAAGCTGCTGAGATTGAAGGGTATGTGATGATAACATCAACAGCTGGTATAATTCCCACCACTGGCAGAAATGAGGAAATAGATACTGTCCCACCATTACCTCAAACAATACATTCATGTGGCAATACCACGTAGACAGTGGAAATATGGACAGTGGAGGGTAGATGAAGTCAAGGCAGGAGGAGAAGTACCCCTTCACCGCCCGAGTGGCCTGTACCGGTTCTGGGGCGTCCGGGTGCAACACGCGATTTCTCTTGAGCTGACACTGACCGAGCACTCACTCTGTGCCAAACCCCTTGGGGCTCTGGTGCACGCGCTGTTTCCAGTCTTGCCAAAGGGCGGTTTGGTGATGAACAAGAAGCTTCTTCAATTTTGACCCACAAGTAAACAGTTCTATTTTAGAGAAATTAGTGAAGCAAATGAAAGGCTGTGGGATCTGTTTAAAATAGCTACCGAGTGCCAAGGGCTGTGAGCCAGACCAAACAACACACCTTCCCACACACCCCACTGGGGCCTGTGATTACTCAAATCCCAGCACTGGCCGGGGGGCCGCGGCCAGGAACGGCTCTCAGGGAACACAACTGGAAGGCGGATTGCCAGGAAAGGGCGCTGGGCCTGGCCCAATCTTTGAATGGACTAAAACCTAACTGGGGTGAAATGCATGACACTCTTCATCCACTTACGCTGTAAACCACGACTCCCATTGTTTGGTTTTCCACTTCCTCACCTGCAAGTTGGTCTTTGCAGTTCTGCTAGCAGCGTGGCCTGGCCCGGGAGGCTGGGGAGAGGGTTGTGGCTCAGAGACCCCTTGAGGCTGAGCCATCAAAGCCCAGCCAGACGCTTAGGTGGTAGTAAGGAGGCTACACACACACACACACACACACACACACACACACACACACACACACGTTTATTCGCGCACCAAAGGTTTTAAAACTCTCTTTGTAAGTGGAGCGAGGTTGGTCCACTCCTGAGCTTCAGTGAGGGGCTCAAGAGCAGGGGCTGGACCTTTAGACTCTTAAACAGAAGGGACCGGGCAGGGCTGTGGGCAGTAGCTGCTGACTCCTCTGCCCACCGGAAAGCCAGCCTGGTCAGGGTTGGCAGGTCCCCGCACAGTTGTGCCTGGAAGGTAGAAGTACAGCAAACACCAAGGAGGGCACCTCGTCCAGTCCTGGGGTGGGCAGGGCAGAGCTGGCACCGCAGGCCAGGAAGGCCTGGACCTGCAGAGGAAGAGCCCTTGGCCGGGCGGAGCCTTGACCGGCTGCTGTGCGCGGCGTGGCTGTGGGGCTGTGGGGCTGTGGGCAATGGCTGCTGCCTCACCCACAGGCGGAGGCCGGGAACAGTTAGGAGCTCCCAGGTGCATGTCAACTGCCACAGCATCTCTCAGCCTCGGAGTCTCTCATGTGTACAGTAAGCATTTCCTTTAAAAAAAAAATCAGAGAAACAACATCTTTAAAGTCAACTCGTTTCTTTCCACCTGCCCTGCTCTCTCCTGTTACTGAGGACAGCCTCAGGGAAGACCCGATCCAGCCTCTGAAACAGTGGTCAGCCCGGGGTGACCAGAGTGAGGCCAGGTAGCAGCTACCTTCTAGGAATCAATTCCGGCCCAGCTGGGTGGCTCAGTGGTTGACCACTGACCTATGAATGAGAGTTCCCGGTTCGATTCCCAGCTGGGGCACATGCCCAGGGTTGTGGGCTCGATCCCTGGTAGGAGGCATGCAGAAGGCAAGCGGATCAATGACTCCCTCATCATTGTTGTTTCTATCTCTCTTTCTCTCTCTCTCTCCCTTTCTCAGTAAAAATATATTTTTTAAAAAGAATCAATTCAGAAGGATATGAAAAGTTTCTTTGGATCTAAAAATCCTACACACCAGTTTAAGGTGCTTCATTTCTAGCCATCTTTGGTAAAATCTAGAGTGACGGAGAGAAGTAGCCATACATCCAAACAGGAGACAGGAGCACTATGTAAAAGCAGGTCCTTGGGTAGCAGACAGTGGGGCACACAGACAGGGACCACGATCCCTGCCCTGGTGAGGGCAGAGCTTTTGGATGGGCAGCGAAGGGGGAAGGGTACAACGCAGGCCCTTAACCCAAGCTGGATGTAATCTCTGAAATTCCCATAGCATCCTATCGGTACCTGCCCCTCCCGTTCAGGAGTCGGACAAGAGTGGGTCTGGTTCATCTCTGCCACTTCAGCAGTTCCTGGTTGATGCCTTGGGCCAAAGTAGTGTTCCGTAATGAGAGGACTCCGGAGCTAGGTGGTGCATTTCCATTCTGGGCGTTCCACTGACATTTGTGTTTCACAGAGGGTGTCTATCCATTTTAATAGTGAGCTGTCTAAGGTACAGTGATTTATTCAGCTACTCATTTCACTCATTCAGCAAATAATTTATTGTGAGCTATGGCATTGAATCTGAATTCTGGGGGCAGAGACAAAAATCATAAAGCTTGCCTTCTAGTGTGGGGAGACAAACAAAAACAAACCAAGATGTGAAGTGCAGAGGCTGTCAAACAGTCATCGATGCTGCGGAGAAAAATAAAGCCCGGAAGAGGCTTTTAAAAAGGGAGGATCAGAAAAGGCTGCCCCTGCAGGTGATGCTCGAGCAGACACCGGGAGGAGGGCACTAACCTGCGGGAATGTGGCGGAAGGCCCTTCCAGGAGGGGCAGGCCCTGGGTCGCATCTGCTGATCAAGGAGCACAAGGAGGCCGGGAGTTTATCCTGTGCAGGTTTCATCAACACAAAGCTCGAATCCCAGTCTAGTGCCAGAATTCTAACCCTAAGAAAACAGTTTGTATTTCATGGGCAAATACAATGGATACAAGTGATAACTTTTAGGCTTTGTTGTTTTCCTTCTATAAATCTTTGAGTATATTTTATTTGTAAGTTGATGCTAAGTTTTTAACATGCCTTTTTTTACAACTTTATTTATTTTGTTATTTTTATAATCCTCACCCGGGGATATTTTTCCACTGATTTTTAGAGAGAGTGGAAGAGAGAGAGAAAGACAGAAATATAGATGTGAGAGAAACACATCCATTGGTTGCCTCCTGCACGAGCCCTGACTAGGGCCCAGGCTGAAGAGGAACCTGTAACTGAGGCATGTGCCCTTGACCAAAATTGAATCTGGGACCTTTTGGTCCGCAGGCTGATGCTCTATCTACTGAGCCAACTAGCTAGAGCAACATGTCTTTAAAAAAACAAAAACATTTTAAATTGTACAATTTAGTGGCATTAAATACATTGTATTGTGCAACCATCATCACTATCTATTTCCAAAACTTTTTCATCATCCCAAATAGAAACTCTGGTCCATTAAACAATAACTTCCCCTTTCCATTATAGATACAGGGTGGGACAAAAATAGGCTTACAGTTGTTTGTATGGAAATGATACTATAATTGGTAAATAATACAAGAATAAACTGTTTCACATACAACTGTAGACCTCTTTTTGTCATACCCAGTATATACCACATTTTATTTATCCATTCATCTATTGATCACTTGTTTCCACATTTTGGCTCTTGTAATGCTAATTATGAACACTGGTGTACAAATATCTGTTTGGGTCCTTGCTTTCTTTTGAATATATATCCAGAAGTGTAATTGCTGGATTATATGGTAATTCTGTTTTGAGGAACTGTCAAAACTTTTCCATAGTGGTTGCACCACTTTACATTCTCAGCAGCAATGTACAAGGTTCCAAGTTTTCCTTGTTTGGTTTGAATAGCCATCCTAATAAGTATGAAGTAACACCTCATTGTGGTTCAGGTTTCAGTTTTCTCACTGACTCCAAATTTGTGAACCATCTTTAATAGTATAAGCATTTTTAGTTTTGGTCCTGGTGCCCTTTGTTTTTGTAACCACTTCTATCTAAATTTATATCAGAGATTCTCAGCCAGAGGCAATTTTCATTCTCAGGAGGCCGGAAGTTTATCCTGTCCAGGTTTCATCAACACGAAGCTCGAGTCCCAGTCTAGTGCCAGAATTCTAAACCTAAGCAATGACTGGAGGGAGACATTTGCAGTTGTCATATGCAAGGAGGGGATGCTACTGTCATTTAGTGTGTAGATGCCAAGAATGCTGGTAAACATTCTACAATGTACAGGACAGGCACTTGCAGTAATTTGGCCCCAAATGTCAATAGTGCCAAGATGGAGAAACCCTGGAGTATAACTACCTTGTCATATTTCATGTACCTTTATAAAGTATGTTAAATCCTTTTGGGAATAAGGCAGAATATATAGTATACCACGGCTTCTGAACTAAGTGACAGTAACATTGTAATAAAAATGCAGAAGCCATAAATTTCTTATAATAGCATATCTATGTATATTCTAATTACAGTGTTACCTCGAGATACGAGTGCCCTAACATGTGAGTTTTTTGAGATACGAGCCGTTGAGTGAGCGATTTTTGCTTTGAAATACGAGCAACATTTGAGATAGGAGTAATCTCGAGGATCGGCCGGCTGCATACAACCCACCAGTTTACCTCGACTCCAGCGTCTCATAGTTTCCCACTCCTCAAGGTGACGGAACGAATTAAACTCGTATCTCGAGGTACCACTGTATAGATATTCCAGTAATTTATTGAATTTGGTGCTAATCTAGACTAATAAAAGAGAACTATGCTAATTGACCGTACCTCCACAACACCCACCAGCCAATCAGGCGTGAGTATGCAAATTAACCTGACAATGGTGGGGGATTGACTTGCATACACAGATACTGAGTAACCTGGGTCCCAGGAACATCCTTGGGACCAAGGCCACTCCTAGCTTGTAGGCCCGCACATAGGCCCTGAGTGGGCAGAGTCCCAGAACGCCCCTGGCCACTCCGGGCCTATGGGCATAGGTGCTGAGCGGCTGGGGGCAGATGTTCCTGCCCTGCCGCTGCTTGTGCATGCACTAATGCCAAGTGGTGGACTGGGTGCATGCCCCCAGCCCAGCACACACAACCTGGGGCTGCCAGTCTTGGGGGTGTGCCCCCAGCGGCCACCACACGATGCAGGGTATCTGGCCTTAGGGGTGTTCCCTAAGGGACACACTCCTAGCCCAGTGGACCCAAAGCAGGGGGGTCCTCTGCACATTTGATGAAGAGGAAACAGCTTTTTTTTTTTTTTTTTCAGAGAAGAGGGGAGAAGGATATAGTCAGAAACATTGATGAATGAGAAACATCGATTAGCTGCCTCCTGCACACTCCCCACTGGGGATGTGTCCTCAACCAAGTCCTTAATAGAAATCAAACCTGGGACCCTTCAGTCTGCAGGTCAACACTCTATCCACTGAGCCAAACCCATTCAGGCATAAACACTTTTTCTGACCACTCATTGTATGCTCTCTGTATGCTGCCACTTGCAGTGTTCTTGGTAATTTGTGTTTTAAGAATCCAAGAAAGTGATCTAGGGTTTTTCCACCACACTCCTGAAGAAAAAAATGAAGGTCCACTGCTGGAGGGGCTAAGAAATGTCATATCCTGCCCCAGCCAGTTTGGCTCAGTGGATAAAGCCTCAGCCTGCCAACTGCAGTGTCCAGGTTCTATTCTGATCAAGGGCATGTATCTAGGTTACAGGCTCCCTAACTGGGGCCCAGGTCAGGGCTCAGGCAGGAGGCAACCAATCAAAGTGTCCCTCTCACACTGATGTTTCTCTCTCTTTCACACTCTCTAAAAATCAACAGAAATATATCCTCAGGTGAGGATAAAAAAAAAAAAATGCCATATCCTATTAAAGAGACATCTTGAAAATGCCTAAAGAAAGTTGTCATTTTTTCATGAAGGGATTGGAGTCCGTGTTGATGAAAACACCTTGGCAGCTGAGGTGACTGGCAGTGGCTACAGCAGTAGGGTGATGGGACTGGTGCCTTCCGCTGATCACTCCGGTTGCCTCCCACAGAGAGAGGCCAGACTGTAGTTTAGGCCCGTTCCTCACAGGGATTGGGCCTAAGCCATCAATAGGACATCCTCTGAGGGCTTCCAGTCTGTGAGAGGGGACAGGCTGGCTTAAGGCCCCTCTCCTCCCACAGTGCACAAATTTTGTGCATCAGGCCCCTAGTTTATACAATAAAGGCCTAAGTGGCCATTATGGCTGAATGACCAGAATGACTGGTCGCTATGATGTCCAATGACCATCAGGGGGCAGATGCTCAATGCAGAAGATGCCCCCTGGTGGTCAGTATGCTCCCACGGGGGAGTGCCACTCATCCAGAAGCCTGGCTCATGGCTGGTGAGTGCAGTGGCGGTGGCGGGAACTTCTGCCTCTGAGGCAGCACTAAGGAGCAGTGAGTCGAGCAGGAGCAGCGAGTCGAGCAGGCAGTAAGGTGGGAGGGATCCTGGACTATGAGAAGGCACAGGCTGGGCTGAGGGAACCCCCCACTCCAGCACATGAATTTCATGCACTGAGCTTCTAGTTATTTTAACTAAAATACAATGAGATGAAACTATTACCATTAATATATATATTTTTAAAATTTGTATGTTCTTTAAGGAAATAGCAAGTCTAGATATCTGGCCTTTTATTACATTGAAAAAGATCACATACCAGCCTGTCTGGTACCAATCACACATGGGTGGACCAGGTGGACATGGTCCCTGAACCCATGGAGCACAAATCTCACTAATGAGTATCTGATGTTGGACCAAGCAGCTTTTTTTAGTGTTTTGCATCTTATTTTTTTCAGAACTGCAATTTCTGTAGTTTAAATAACATATTTCCATGTCTTTAATTATCTGAAGATTTTTCATTTTCTTTCTGAGCTGCCTCATTATCTTGGTTATTCATGGTGTTTGATGGACTCCTTCTCTGACTAGGCATCAATGTATGAGTGGTACATCTGTGTAGATCTTTTAATGTTTTGATGCATCATCCCTTTTGAATGGAATAGTTTAAGGAAACAAGAATTCTTATAAAATGAAAAACTTTAATTGTTTAAAGCAAAGGCACAAGTAAACATTTCAGGTTATCATACAATGTTACAATAAGAAATTTCAATGGTAAAATAAAATACATTATAACTTTGCATCTCTATAGTATAATGTATTATTCTAGCATAATGTATTATTCTGGCATCTCTTCTTTGGAGTGAAAAGGGAACAGGTAGATCAATGGATATGATGTAAAAACTTAAGATTATAAATAGCATACACTCCACTTTTAACCAGAGATTTTAATTTCAGAATGAATTAAAAATAATTTAAAAATGTACTGTTTTAATAATAGAGCAACAAGAACTTTCTTGCTAAAGCTCACTGTTTTAATAAAAGTAAAATGTTGATTTCTGAAGTGTTAGCTGTCAACATCTGGCATCACAATAATCAAGCTGGCCATAAAAGGGCTTTACCAAAATACAATTAATCTACTTTTCTTATTTAAATATGAAAATTATAGTGCATTATGTAAAAGATAAAGGGTAATGAGGAGTCAAATAAGTTCTTATGTCATAAATAATATACTTAAAAAGGTCTACACCTTGTTTTCAATCAAAGGCACTATCTGGAGAGTAACAAGTTGCATCATGAGCAAAGAAAATGTTTTTCCATCCAAAATAACCAGCCAGTTACTTGGGATTTGCTGTCTCAATTCATCATCAAATACTGAATGCCTGATATTTATGAATAAGAAAGGTAGAGAGGGTAGAAAGGTACATCTTTGACTTCTTTTTCCAGGATGAAAAACTTACCACTAGTTCTTAAAAGAGTGGTTGAAGTATTTTCTTGACCTAAACGTTCTGTTTCATCACCTCGATGCAATTTCCACTTTATTTAAGTCATTTGTAAGCCTCTTCCCTTAGTCTTTCAACTAAGGGTGGCAATGACTCCAGGAAGGTAACTAGCCCAAGGGAGTGTATGTTATTCTAATTTATTATGAGTTTTAAAACTTTATTTCATTCACTTCCCCCCTACCCCAATATTCCTCAACTCTGTTTAACTGAATAACATTTAAATGACAAAATAATTAAAATCTATCAAGAAAACACTGTCAATATCTCAGTCTTAATTTGAATGAAATGGAATCAAATCAAGAGCATAATATTCTATTGCATCCTAAAGGTCAGGAACATTTTAAACTCTTCTAAGGAGTATTTGAATCAAAGATCATGAATGAAGATTGTTTCTTATTTTTCAATGTCTAAATTACAAGAGTACCAATCGATTAAGGTTTACTTACTGTAATTCTTTTAATACCCAATTCCAAATCAGGAAAAGTACTTAGGAAATTCTCTAAGAATGTTTTTCAAGATTTAGAATTCAAACATGATTACAGAGAGATGTTCTTTCTTTTAAAGTCAGATTATAACCTTGACTCAATAAAGCATACCTTAAAGGTCAATTATACATACTTTAAAGAACAGTGCAGGGATTTTGGAATTCTTTCTTTCTCTATTTCCAAAGACACAAATATCCTTCCAAATCTGTCTATGATGTCACAAACTTCATGATATAAAATAGCTGGCACACTTTGAATAGTTTTGAATACAAGATCCACCAGGAAATTTTGTTTCAAACTATTAGCTCAACAGTAAAAACAAATGGTCCAATCCTCTATTAAGGCAAATTGAAGAAGCAAGCATATTTTAGAGTATTTAAATCAAGGGTCAGCAAACTTTTTCTCTAAAGAACCAGACAGTAGATATTTTAGGCTACCCAGCTTTGCCACTGTAACATAAAAGTAGCCATAGGCAGTATATAATGGCTAAACATGGATATTCAATAAAAATTTGTCAATATTTAAATTTGAATTTTATGATTTTCATGTAACAAAATATTCTTTTTTTTCCCTTCAACTATACGAAAACGTAAAAAAACTTTCTGCTTGAGGTCATGTAAAGACAGGCAGCTGGCTGGAATTGGCTCGTGGGTGCAGTTGCTGACCTCTGGTCTAGATCATTCAGATTTCTTGATGTGGGTGTCAAAGCAATCATGTGGCCATGAATCATCTCATTTCACTTGAGCATCAACAGCCTCTAGGCTGACAGTAATGAACCCCAAAGCACCAGTCAGGCAATTCTAGGAGTAGTATTTATACTCAAAAGCTGTGAAGTGTGGTTCAAACTTATTTTAAATCACATTAATTATCAGAAAAGCAGGGAACTGAAATTCATTAGCCGACCCTTTTCCAACACTTTGGTGTCAGAGAGATCTGCATTAAAATCATCGTCTGCTACTTACCATGTGACCACAGGTAAGTTATTTAAGCACTAGAATTTAGCCTGGTGCTTCAACACAGAGGCATATATATTCTCAATCTCATTTCTGAGGCAAACAGCTACACAAGGCTTCCTGGAGAAACCTAGTCCACGGAGATGCATAAGACTTAATTCCTGGTGTTAGACAGAAAACTAGTTTTGTGTCTTCTATTCTGCATTTTTTTCTGCATGCAACATATTGTGCAAAATTGTGTTTCTATACTAAATCCAACCTTCCAATATTATCTTCCAAGGCTATTTTTTCATAGGATGATGATGAAGATGAGAGTGGGAAGCATCCAGTGAACATATTCTTGTCTTTCCATAGTGTAAGTGTAATTTGGGTGTTTCCTCCAATTTATCAATGATACTCAGTTTCCTAGGAAAAAAGAGTCTTAGATGATAAAAAAAAAAGTGAAGAATTGGTAGGAAATAATTCTTATGGCTTTATCTATAGAATAATAACTAAAGAATCTGAAAATAATGCTCATAGATGATTTGCAGATATTTTTGTTGTGTATATTGGACTTCAGTCCATTGCTTAATTTATATTAAGTAGAATATTAGCACTAAGTAATATGTCCTGTAACTTCTTTAATCATGGACAATTTATTAGTCTCATACACGTGAAGTTAAAATGTCTCACCAATACTGTTTTTGAGCAAGCATTAGTTATAAAATCTGCTAGTGCTGAGTGCTAAGCAAAGTACTAAAACTATTAAAATATTAGTGTTTGGTTTTATTTTCAATTTCCTTTTAACTTTGTATTTACAGAAGTCCTGTTAGAATGCTGAAGGCAGTCACTTTGCAACATGTACATTCTCCATATAAAATGATGTTCAATGTTGGGTGATGCAAGATTTATAAATTATGTACAAAAAACAATATATTTGTAGTTAACTTACTGCTCTGGATGATAAGCAATATATGGAAGTATCATATGATATGCACATAAAAATTAGAAATTCAAACGAAACTTAAAATTCTCAAGACAGTTAACCCTTAATTTGTATTTAAAACATTATATGGGGGAAAGACACTGTGTTTGGGAACTTTCAGTGGTCCACTAATAAAGCAGTAATTTCAATTGGGGAAAAAAATTCCCCAAACATAAAAGTGTAAGATAAATCAGATGTGTGTCTTGGTCAAATGTTTGCAGATAGCTGCCCTGAAAACAAATTGATAAATATAAATATACAATTTGTTTACTAAGCATAAAATATTGCACAAGAGCAGTTTTGCCTGAAGAAAATTAAATTTTCCATAATTCAGAACTTCAAAATGGTTTCCACATATAGATATAATTACATTTTCTACACAAGAAACATTAAGATTCAGTAATACTGCTAGAACCTTATTTTTCACATTAACCATATTCCAGTCTACTTTATGGCAATGGTCAGTCAGTGGTGACGGTTTGGCAAAGATCAAAAGACAGGTAAGATTGAAAAATATATATATGTACATATGAAACAGATATGTCCCCCAAAACCCTTAATCATATAACTGATCCCTTAAAAAAAATCCACAGTCTTGTTCACAGTGATGGTCAGACAGTGGTTGAGTACGATTCTCTCTTTCCTGGGGGCGGTTCCTTT
>PVJN01060075.1:0-11678 GCA_004026805.1 Lasiurus borealis
ATGCAGACGGCTGAGAGTGAAAGGTACTTAAGATACAGTTTTTTAAAGGGCAAGTCACTTGAAGTCCCTGGATCTTTTGTGACAACTTTGTGAGTTTTCCGTTTATTTGCTCTCAAGTACAGAGCTTTGATACTTCCTTGAATTCTGCATGGGTCCCTGTGGCTCCCGGTAACTGTTAACAGAAAGCACTCTGTGCCCAGGCCCATAATGTTCCGTGCAAGGGAACCTGCTGCAGGGCAGTGCCAGGGGGCAGAGGTGGCGGAACTGAAGGGGAGGGACGCGTGGGGTTTACGGTTTTAGTCCAGGCACAAAGGAATGAGTGTCAGAAAGGGAGAGAAGGATCAGTAAGGCTGAGAACTTGGACAGAATTAGAAAAGACCAAAAGGTACGTAGTTTCAAGGGTAGGAAAGAGGACTGCTGAGGAAAAGGAAAACGGGAGGAGAGAAAGGAGATACATTTAACACGTACACAATTCAGAAATGTGAAAGTGAAAGCAGCTTTCCCATGAGTTGGAACAAATAAAATTTGGGCTCCTGTGAGTGATGGAAGCTAAGACAGTGACTGGCTGGGTCTTAAGTCTCTCATTGTTTCTCATCTAGAAGCAGTTCAGAACACAGTTCCGGGGCTGCTGTAAAGGTGACAGAGCATTTTTTCTCATGGCCTCACCGGCTCAACAGATCGCCAGTGAGCCAGATGTGCTAGCACGTAGTTTCATTGGCCACCATGGAGAGTCAGCCTTCTAGATTTTACCAGGTAGGAAGGACTAGGGGCTTATAATAGTCTCCAATGTTCAGTGGAATGTATTTCAAGGGCCCTCATCAGGTGTTGACCCAGTAGCTGAATGATCCCACATGGATTTAGGATGATATAGACCACCTAGAACAGTGGTTAGCAAACCGCGGCTCTCGAGCCACATGTGGCTCTTTGACCCCTTGAGTGTGGCTCTTCCACAAAATACCACAGCCTAGGCGAGTCTATTTTGAAGAAGTGGTGTTAGAAGTTTAGGTTTAAAAAATGTGGCTCTCAAAAGAAATTTCAGTCGTCGTACTGTTGATATTTGGCTCTGTTGGCTAATGAGTTTGCCGACCACTGACCTAGACCATCAGGATCATTGTTTCTTCTGAGTTCTACATGGAACCCTCTATTTTGCATAGTTCACCCTGCAATTCTTTGTCCACATGATTGCTTTCCTCCCTCTTCATTGCTGGCTGGTATTATACTCATTTGGACCATTAATTTCACTCTGAAGCTTAGGACTGTGTTGTTTGCATACTTTTACGTATTTATTGCTGTCAAAGAGGTGAAAGAGTTTTACTTCTGGAATAGTGCATGTTTCTCATGAGTTATCACTGGAAGCTGACAAGTAGATAAAATAAGCAGGAAGTCAGAGAAGCATTTACAAGGCCTTTCTCTCACCTGTGTACTTTGGCTCTGTCAGAAGGCCATAAGCAATTTCATAACATTGTTATCTATTATTTGTTACAGATTATGTTCGTCCAAGATAACGTGAAAGATATTTCCATCTTTCTATAAAATAGTAGTAAATTACTTCAAGCTTTCTTACATTCCACGAATGTGCTTTTGTTTTTGCTAGGTATATTTTTGAGACCTTGCTTGGTATATTTCATTAATAGCTAGTTTCTTGGCATCTCTATTAGAAATTGATTTTTAACTCATTTTGCCTCAGTTGTGATTACTTAAGAAGCAATTAGTATTTTGAACAGCTAAGTATATTCCTATTTCTTTTACGTATCTTTCATTTCACTTCCATATGAGAATTTATATTATTCACATCATGTATAAAGCCAGTTCTTTAGAAATTGAATTTTAACATTTGTTCTACCTGGTTGTCCTCTCTTGGTTGTCCTGTCTTTCTTCTGATCCTCAGCATCATGATAAAAATGCAGTGGTTTCAGCTTCCATTAAAAAGCTTAAAGGCCACATCATTAGTCATTAGGGAAATGCAAATCAAACCACAGTGAAATGCCACTTCATACCCAGTAGGATGACTGTACTCTAAAAGACGGGCAATAACAGGTGTTGGTGAGGATGTGGAGAAATTGGAACCCTCATACATTGCTGGTAGGAAGTAAAACAGTTTGGTAGTTCATTAAGGGAATCAGCAATTTCACTTCTAGGTGTGTATGTCATCTACACCGTCATGCTAGAAGTAGGTGTTCCGAGGACAGTAGAAACATTTTGTTGAATGGAGTCATTGTAGAAGATTCTGATGGGCCGAGTGTGATGAGCTCCTGGAGAAAGCTCAGTGAATTCCCATTTTACATCTAACATCTTTGAGTTATGAGAGCAAGTCACCTCAGGTAAAATCAGTAAATTTTATGTCAGAATTCACTTCCGACCTTCTTTACCTGTTTATGGTTTTACATGTTTAAACCTTCTTAACGTTCTAATCTTATTTTTAACTTGCTTCAGTTTTCCTAAATTTTTGTATTGTTGTAAATTCCCAATAAAAACGTCTTCTTGTATTCAGAGAATAAACACCTTTTAATGTGAACAATTGTGGGTGTCAAGCACACTGGCTCAGTAGGAAGTCAGCTTCCCGTGATGAGAGAAGGCCCTGATAGGAAAGGCTGAAGTACTCTGGTTGACAGTGTTAAGAAGTAAAATGAAGCTGTAGATTAAAAACAAACAAACAAAAAAAAAAACCCTGCTAATTTTATATACTGAACTGGACTTTAAGACACCGTTTTATGCTGTTTGCATTGTTTTGTACCCAGGTGGTTGGAAGAATAAATATGGAAGGTTTTAGGGAGAGTAGTAATGACTTTTTCTAAGCAATAAATAGTTGGAACATATGATTATTTATGGTCATTGTGGCTCTAATCTAAATGATAGCCTGCTGTTGGGCCTTTCGTGTTATGACATAATTGTGGGTGCTAATCCCTTTGAGCTTTGAATTCATCACAGTACGGGCTTTCAGATACGGAAGTCAGATGTACTGTTTGGTATTTATAGCAGTCATATTTCTCCTGGATAGAGTTCTGAAAGCCAGAGTCAATGCTTTTATGGTGTTTGTATTACCTTGTTTCAAGTAGGTTCAGCCATTATGCAGAAGAGAAATAATCTTACTCTGTACTAGAGTCTCAGGGCGTGAAACTCATGCACTAGTGTGTGGTGGGTGGGGTCCCTCAGCCCGGCCTGCACCCTCGTGTAGTCTGGGAGCCCTCGGGGGATGTGGGCCTAAGCTGTCAATCAGACATCCTTAGCGTGCCACCACCACTGTGCTTGCCAGCCATGAGCCTGGCTCAGGGCTTCTGGCTGAGCGGCGCCCCCCTCCCTTTGTGAGAGCACACTGACCACCAGGGGGCAGCTCCTGCATTGAGCATCGGCCCCCTGGTGGTCAGTGCGTGTCATAGCGACCAGTTGTTGTATCATTTGGTCAATTTGCATATTAGCCTTTTATTATATAGGATTATTATAAAACTAAAACCAGTGGGAGGAAACTATTAAAAAGAATTCTTAATAAGTAGACTTGTTCAAAGGTACAAGAGATTAAGAAATAAGCTTCCCTTATTAGAGAATTACAGATAAAAGAAGAAATTCCTTCATTGATTAGATTATTAAAGTAAATAATAATCCTCTTTTAACTTTAAGTTTCACACACTGTATTAAATAATTTTTTAGATTTGCCCATCTTTGCCTATTTTCATTAACACAAATTCTCAAATTATGAATCTTTGTTTTGAATTCTTCTAAATTTAAAATAAATTTGGTTTAGTATCTAATGGAAACAACTCATTTGATCTACTTCAAGATTCCTGCTTGGGACTTTTTATTAGAAAAGGACTTTTAACTTTGACTCTGCTAGATACAAATCCAGGAAGCATCATTAGTGTAATTTAGCAACTTACAGTTCAAGGTTGCTTGTCCAAATACATAAATCAGCACTTAAGTGTGTGAGATATATATATACATATGTCAGTTTTCTGCTTGTGAGTATGGTGGTGTAAAGTTGCTCTTTTCTGAAGAATGGTTTCTGTTGTTGTATGTGTTTGAAATGGGTGAAATGTGTTGTTCCATGCCCGTTTCTCTTTTCTTTGCGTGTCTCACAGCGCCATGGAGAGCCATTCCCTCCTCAACCCCAACCTGCAGCAAGGAGAAGGCGTCCTGTCCAGCTTCCGCACCACGTGGCAGGAGTTCGTAGAGGACCTGGGCTTCTGGAGGGTTTTGCTCTTGATCTTTGTCATCGCCCTGCTGTCTCTTGGCATTGCCTACTACGTGAGCGGGGTGCTGCCCTTCGTGGAGAACCAGCCGGAACTGGTGCATTAAAGGAGCGCGTGGAAGGCGCGGCGCGGGCCTGTTTCCTGCCTTCAGTGTCTGTTTCTCAGAATGGTTCTCTTAGTGCAAGGCAGTGAGGTCTGTACATTTTTTCTTTTTGCATTTTTACATATTGTAATCCTTTAGAATGGCATGTTCGTTTGAACGGACTGCATACTGTAGTCAGTATACTGCATCCTGAAGCTACCTGTGAGTCAACCTGACTTCTTAGAAACACACGCCTGGTGTGGTAAAAACATGGAAATGAGCGAAGGAAGAAAGATAAGGGAACTCCTTGCTGTAGAAGCCTAACCCTAATGAAGTGATGTGTTCACAAAGAAGAAAGGTCTCCTTGAATGCTTAGTTTTGGCTGGTGGTTTTGTTTCGTTTCTGTTGTTTATTTTTGCAGGAGCCCCTTTTCTCTTTTATTTATAGTCTGGAATAGAGGAGAGAATGAACTGTTCAGCTTAAAACTTGAAGTGCTTCTTTCAAATTCCACATGCTAAGTCAGTATTGTTGAATCTGTTTGGTTTATTTTTGTACTTTCAAGTTTAGTCACAAACCAAATAGAACTTTTGAAAGTGAGCTATATTTTCTTCAAAAATTATCGATTTGATCTTCTATTTATTTGTTTTTAGGATAATTTTATGTGGGTTCTTTTTTTTTTTTGTAAAGTGCTTTGCTTGTTGTTAGTATGTGTGGCAAATGAACTTGAGGAGTTCATTTTGTTCACTTTTCAATTTCTCCTAAAGTTTATTTCAAGGACAATCTGTTCATCAAAAATATAGTCAGAAAACTTTTTCTCTTCAGTAATTAGCAGGGAAAAATAACTCTGATATTTAATGGTCACTGCAATTTTGTAGTGCTATTACGATAGTGGAAAATTCAGCTCTATAAGCTTGCCATGTTTCACAATTGTATTGTAGTTCATGTTTATTTCATTTTATGTGCAGCTCTTGTAGAGGCCCTGTGGGATTGTCATAACAATTTCAGCCATGTCAGTAATTCTCCGCAGGCAAGGACGGATGGAGTATTTCTGAGTTAACAGCTGAACACGATGGTACTGGGTGTCATAAATGTTTTATGAATAGTAATATTATGTAAATTGAAATTTGCCTCCTAAACTATATTGAAAAATTCAGCAGTATGTTTGAAGGCCTCTTTTGTTAATGATTCTGTTATGTATAAAAAATGTTCTTGAGCTATTAAAAAAGAATATGAAGACTTGATAATTGTTCATTGGAAATAGTCAGAAAAGTATAATGAAAGAACTAATGGTTCTACTTTTTAGAACAAAGACTTTTAAGGGACTGCCAATTGAATTGTTGCTAGAATTCGAACTTTTAGAATAGAATTGGCATTTCTGTGATTCTTGTTGCTTCTTGTTATTTGCTTTTTTGTATTTACATATCTAAGATTGAGGAGGCTTTATCCTCCCTGTCTGGTGTCTCTTTCCTCTCTGAAGGAGTTGTTTTAGAATACCTGACTTCTCTGGCTGCTTCAGTACCAGCTCACAGTCTTGCTTTTAGGTTAGATAACAAAATAAACCTTACTTGATGTAAATACAATAAAAACTGGGTTTTAGAACAGAGAGCACTAGAACACTAGAAATCAAAGTATGTTCATAATGAAAGCTGTGGAACTAGCTTTACATTTGTTTGTAAATCGAAACATATGCAAATTGGCTAAATATATATGTACATATGTTGCCTTTCATGTTTCCTTTTAAGTCCTGATTTCTTTGTATTTTATTCTCTGTATCAGAATTTAGCAACACTACCAATAAATGTGTATATAATCTCTTAATCACAATCCAGTTTTCAGTGGATCATAGTTTTTCTTTTAACGTGTGCTTTTTTTGTTTTAAGGTTTGTTTTTTAAAAAATAGGTTTCAATTTATTTAGAAAACAAAGAGGTATTTTCAGACATGATTTCATAGTTTATATCAAGTTTACATGTTTGCCTTATAATTGCTCTGAAACTAATTTGGGTGAATTGCTTGTGGATTTAAAAGTGATAATAACTTTAGTGCTTAACTGCCTCCCAATTATCCAAGTCACATTACACGCCTCATTTCATTTCATCCTTATGTCCCCCAGCCCCACTTCATTTCCCCTTTTTATGAGATGAGGGAACCAACCCAGGGAGCGGTAAGTAGCTTGTCCAAGGTCAAAGCCAGGGCGTATCGAGAAACAGGTTTTTGAGACTGAGGCTCTGTCCCCGACAGTAAGTTTTCTTTTTCTTATCCCCGCTGTTTATCAGGAATCTGGCCATGGAACCATCCAGAACCTCCCAGCCGCCTTCTCAGCAGCATGTTATTAAAATTTCCACTCCTGTTCCAAATACTTACCTTTTCCTCTTTCTGTAAATGTACCGTTTCCACCTCCTCCCAATATTACTAATCTTTAAAATTCAAGCTCAGACCCCTGGCGTGATCAGAAAAGCTTCCATTGTTGGCAACATCTATCTGACTGCCCACTTCTGTCCCACTTCCTTATTGTTCACCATCGCCGTAGCAGGTATTTTGTTTTTTATTTGTCTTTTCAATTGTCAGTTCAGGAGAGCAGGAACGTAGTCTAGTTTTACTACTCTATCTGGGCACTTCCTTCCTGTGTGCTGGCTCCATCCTTCGGCTGGCTGTGCGAGGAGTCCAGGGTTTTCCGGCCTCACTTCCGTTTGTCACCGTGGAGAGAAGAAGGAGGAGGCCGTCTTTTTGGTGGCTGCCTCCTCGGAAACTTTCCTTGGGAGCCCCCACTTTCCTAGCAATCAGGAGCCGCAAGAGGCTATTGTACCAGACAGGACAGCCCAGAGAGATGACGTTTTCATTCCGGCAGAAAGTGCTTTTGGACAGCAGTGTTCTAACTAAAATAAAATAAAATAAAATAAAATAAAATAAAATAAAATAAAATAAAATAAGAAAATAAAATAAAATCAACCTGGGCTTTGGGCTCAAGTCAGGCCAGTCAGTATGGCGCTACTGTACCATATTATAGCAGTGCCTGCCCCAATTACTCCTACTGAGTTATTTATTAATAAGCAGCAAACATGTGCTGGCGGGTGTGCTCAGTGGTTAGATCATGGACCTGCACACCAGAGGGCTGTGGGTTCGATTCCTGGTCAAGGGCATGTACCTGGGTGTCAGGTTCAATCCCCGACCCAAGTCCAGGTGTGGGCAGGAGGCAACCCATCAATGTATCTCTCATGTTGATGTTTCTCTCTCTCTCCCCCTCCATTCCTCCCTTTCCACTCGCATTCGCTCTAGAAATCAATGGAAAAATATCCTCATTCCTCGTGTGAGGATAAAACGAAAATAAGCAGCAACTCTGTACAGTACTTATCAAACTCCTTCAATCTTGGCAAATTGCTGCTGTTACCCACACCTCACAGGGGAAGTAAGGTACCTGAGGTGGTTGGTGGAATGACATGCCCAAGGTCCCATAGCTGTAAATGGCAGGGCTGGGGTTTGAACTCGGGCAGTGCAAGGACAGAAGTCTCTTCCTCTATCCATCGTGCCATGATGCCTTCCTCTGCTTAGTTGTGATGCAGTTGTCTGTAAGGGCTAGCACTAGGCACGGACCTCACCACTGCATCTATTCGAAGGGAAGTTACTAGCGCCACTGCTGGCACATTATCCTTGAGAAGGAACTCTTGCTTCTTGCAACCACAAACTACCCGTCCGCTGAGTTTGCTTTCCTCTTACGTTCTGGATGAGTTCTGTAATAGACGGGGCAGATTTCCTCTTTCACATGAGATGGTGAAGAGCTTCATGCCAGATTTGGGTTCTCCCAGAAGCAGCTGCAGGATAGGTCTTCCTGGCGATTGGTATTAGAACCTCACTCCTGGGTTATTCTATATCGTCATCTTTCGTTTTGTTTTCTTATTCTGAATGTTCACTCTCATTTACGCTATTCTGTATTTCTCAAGCCCCCTCAGACTGGGCAGTTATTCTTATTACTACGAATTGCTGGGATGACCACGGCGATTCCAGTCCCGTTCCGGACGCTGGCAGCAGGAAATGCACTGACCTTTTGCGACTGGGAACAGTACCTGACCGCCTTCCGTTCAAAATGCCATTATGGTTTCTGGCATACCTGCCATTGTCAGCTCGCCTTATTTATGTCTCTCTTTGTTCCAAACAGGATTAGGTTCAGCTGAATAAGCAGGTATTACTCTAAACTTTGGAAATCAGATGTCTTGGGTTTTTCTGACATTCAGACGAGTTGCTAGAGTGAAGCCTGAGATATGAACATTAAAGAGTGACTAATAACAGAATTGTGGAGATGGAGGGACATTGGAAGGCGCGTAGGGAGGGGAAAGGCAGCCCCACAATTTAGAAAAGGGCAGACAGCCAAGACCGGCTTGGCTCAGTGGATAGAGCGTCGGCCTGCGGACTGCAAGGTCCCAGGTTCGATTCCGGTCAAGGGCATGTACCTTGCTTGCGGGCACATCTCCACTATGGGGTGTGCAGGAGGCGGCTGATCGATGTCTCTCTCTCATCGATGTTTCTGACTTTCTATCTCTCTCCCTTCCTCTCTGTAAAAAATCAATAAAATACATTAAAAAAAAAGAAAAGGGCAGACAGCTCTGTGAACCCAGACATGACCTGCCACCTCGCCTCTGTTGCACTACCCCCTAACCGGTCTCACCCGCCCACCCAGAGGTTATTCTAAATGTCATTTTAAAGTACAAGTGGGATGTGTTAGATGCATGAAAATAGACATTCTTGCCATTGTGCTCTGTGTACTTTCATGGTTAACCAAAGCACCGAGCTGTTCCTTAAGCTGATGCTGTCTTCAACCACGGATGTCTCTTTTTGTAAGTCTAATCTCCATTTGTTTGTCAACAGGAAAATCACTACAAACCTATCATCTTCTCTTAATAAACATTAAAAAAAAAACTTTTTTGTTGTTGTTAATCCTCACCCGAGGATATTTTTTACCCCATTGATTTTTAGAGCGAGTAGAAGGGAGGGGGAGAGACAGAGAAACATCGATGTGAGAGAGACACATTGATTGGTTTCTCCCACAGATGCTCTACTGTGGGGCCAGGGATTGAGCCTGCAACCCAGGTAAGTGCCCTTGAGCAGAATCAAACCTGTGACCCTTCAGTCCAAGAGCCGGCACTCTAACCACTGACCCAAACGACGAGGGTGATAAACATTGTAAGAGAGAAATCTTTTCATTTCTCAAAAAAAAAAAAATCCACATTAAATAACACACATTCCCTACAAAGCATCTTACAGCGGGGGAATGCTGAGAGGGTGCTAAGCAGAAGGAGTGTGAGTTCCCCTCGCACCGGGGTCAGCAAACTGCGGCTCGAGAGCCACATGAGGCTCTTTGGCCCCTTGAGTGTGGCTCTTCCACAAAATACCACGGCCTGGGCGAGTCTATTTTGAAGAAGTGGCGTAGAAGAAGTTAAGTTTAAAAAATGTGGCTCTCAGAAGAAATGTCAATCGTTGTATTGTTGATAGTTGGCTCTGTTGACTAATGAGTTTGCCGACCACTGACCTAGCAGGTGTGGTGTTACCACCTCTTTACCGCTCGTTCACTTCTCATTCGTATTACAACAGGTATTTCTTCAATCCTAGTGTCTGCTGTATACCTTTAATTCAAGTTAGGACCCCTAGTGACATTTACAAGACCCTTGGTGATGGTAAGCCCTGGAGTTAGGGAATCTAGGTGGTGTGCACAAGGCCACTCATGCATGCCTGGTTCTCGGGTGTGTCAGCTGTCCGTGGTGGTCACTGAGCTTTTCAATATTCCTAGGGGTCCTTTTTCACATCTTGGGAAGCATTTCTGAAAGGAAATGAGAAATGCGTGAGTATAGGAGAATGGCCACACTTAGGGCGACACTGTCATGGTATCTGCTTAGGAATCTCTCACTTAGGAGCATTCGATAGGGTGGTCTCTCCCGGAACCCCCCCTCATTGTTCTGTTTATTATTTTTTCATGTCCAAATTAGGCTAAGGATCAATTTAATAATAAACTCTGACCTAGGGTACTTTCAACTGGAAATATGAAACCGTAAGTCTACTCCTGAGATTTTTTTTTTAATGGTAATTTTTTTTTATTTGCTGGAACCATTACTAATAAATGTGTGCATATATTATTTTATGATTGTATTTCAGCAAAATCAAATTATTTTATCTTACAGTGTCCATTTTTTAAAAATTGTATGATATGCATTCTGTACACATACTGAACGCTTATGTGTGTGTGTTTTTTTAAATATATATTTTATTGATTTTTTACAGAGAGGAAGGGAGAGGGATAGAGAGTTAGAAACATCGATCAGAGAGAGACATCGATTAGCCGCCTCCTGCACGCCCCCTACTGGAGATGTGCCTGCAACCAAGGTACATGCCCTTGACCGGAACCGAACCTGGGACCTTTCAGTCCACAGGCCGACGCTCTATCCACTGAGCCAAACCGGTTTCGGCATGAATGCTTATGTGTTTTTGTATGTGTCATTAAACCAAATTCCTTCTGGAGGTTCAAGTAGAATGACTAACCTAATTCTCTTGAATCCTCATGCTCTAAGTTGCAAGTACTTAGAAGCGAGGCATTGTAGGGTTACTTATTTCTTCCTATAACAGGCTAGGAGAAGGTTATTTTCTGTCGCAATAAAAATTAATATCGCCTTTCTTTGGGGATTAATTTCCAAACTCGGAGACTCTGGGTCAGAGTTGGCTGGACTGTTTCACTGAAATTTCAGAAACAAAAACAGGTTTTGAAGTAGTTTCTAGGTCACTGGCACAGAAAACTGGCAAAACGCTGCAGCTGCCTCTGGATAGCGCTGGTTAGTACAATTCCACCGGCACAGGCTGTTCCTCTGGCCTGTGACTCAAACTTGGGAGAAAATAAAATGTGGGGGGCCCCAGATTTGCTCTCTAGCTTTAGGGTGTGGGTGAGTCTCCCTCATTGGAGTAAATCCCTGACTTTGGGGAGGGAAGACGCCTTTATTCAGATATAAGTTCTGCATTTCCCCCCACTGAGCCGTTTATAGTTTTTATTTTCCTGTAAGTTCCATTTTTGGATCAGAACACTGCAAAATGTGCAGACAGGGAGTGAAGAGATCCGTGCTCTCCTTCATGTGGACAGACCGTGGTACAGTAATTTAAGCTTTCAGAACCTCTGGTTTCCTAAAACAGAAATAAATACCCATCTCATAGACTTATAAGGAATAAAAATAACCTATCTGAGTGCCGTGTGTGTGTGTGTGTGTGTGTGTGTATGTGTGTACTGTGTGTGTGTGTGTGGGTGTATGTGTGTGTGTGTGTGTGGTGTATGTGTGTGTATGTATGTGTGTGGGGTGTGTGTGTGTGTGGTGTATGTGTGTGTGTGTGTGTGTGTATGGTGGGTGGTGTGTGTGTGGGTGTGTATGTGGGGTGTGTGTGTGTG
>PVJN01060076.1:0-11677 GCA_004026805.1 Lasiurus borealis
AGTGGCAAGAAATATTCAACGTGATGAATAGCAAGAACCTACAACCAAGAATAATCTATCCAGCAAGGCTAACATTCAGAATTGAAGGGCAGATAAAGAGCTTCACAGATAAGAAAAAGCTAAAGGAGTTCATCAACTCCAAACCAGTGTTATATGAAATGCTGAAGGGTACTCTTCTAGAAGAGGAAGAAGAAAGAGGAAAAAGACAAAAAATTATGAACAAATACATAGCTATCAACAAGTGAATCTAAAAATTAAGTGAATTAAAAATTTGATCAACAGAATAAACTGGTGAATATAATAGAATCAGGAGCACAGAAAGGGAGTGGACTGTTAATTCTTAGGGGGAAAGGGGTGAAAGGTGTACAGGGAGAGACTGGACAAAAATCATACACCTAAGGATGAGATCAATGGGAGGGAGCTAAGGGCAGAGGGAGGGTGGGAGCTGGGTGGAGGGGTGCTATGGAGGGGAAAAAAGAGAAACAAATGTAATAATCTGAATAATAAAGATTTAATTTAAAAAAAGATATGAGAGTGATGACTTTATGAATGTAATTAGTGCTTTTATAAAAGAGGCTCCAGAGAAACCCCAACTAGACCCTAACACCATTTAAGGACACAGTGATAATACTTGGCTATGAACCAGAAATAACTCTACCATGCTGTCTCCTTGATCCTTATAATTCAGCCTCTAGAACTCTAAGAAATAAATTTGTGTTGTTTATAAAGCCATCTAATTTGTGATGTTTTGTGAGAGCATTAAGAGTGGAGAAAGACAGAGAAGAATTACAGTGTAGAGAAAAATCATAAAGTTGTTTATATATTATTGTTTTCTAGGCTCTTACTGGCCAGGACTGTCTACAAATGCCCCCCATTGACTGGCTTTTTCTTTAGTTTCATTACTTACTGCTATGTTGAAGAGCTAGCTACCCTAGCTGCCATAGAGGAGAATGTCTTCAGCCATGTCCATGCTATCCAGAAGCCATCCCTGCCTGACCTTTTATTTAAAGGCCCAAAGAAAGTAGAAAAGCTTTCCTTGCTTCCTGTGGAAATCATAATCTCTATAGAGATGGTGCTCTGACCCTGAGGAAGCCCACTGTGTACCCTCTTCAGCGGGGAAATTTAGCTCTTCATTTTTCTAACTTCATCTTAGAACAGAATCTGAATTAGAGCTTTACCAAACAAATCCAATTGGAGTGATTTTTCCCAAAAGAACAGAGCAATATTTCTCCAGCAATAACTTCTCAAAGCAACAGTAAAAGCTGTTGATAACTTTAAGTAGCAGTCTGTCCTTGTTTTGGGTTAGTTTTGCTTTTGATGTTTTATTTTGTTTTTAATGGAGTTGCATTTATCTCTACACAATATGCTAGAGCTGCTTTTCCATGTAGTATTATACCTGATTGCCCAATGTCCTGTGTACTAATGATCTGTTCCACAAATATTAGCTGATGGCCTCTGCTTGAGTGTAAAATCTCAGAAAGGGTAATTGTATCTGCTATTACTTTATAAAGAGAGGGTGATTTACCTGGTATTTAAGAGTTTGGACTCTAGAGCCAGGTCTCATGTCACAGAGTGAATGCTGTTTTCTATTAGTGTAATGCCTCTGGGATGACCTGCTGACATGTCTGGTTCTCTTTTTGGAGGAAGCTGAGATAGATGGATTGCAAATGTTCATTATCTTTAATGTCCTTAGGCAAAACTAAGTCCAGGGTTGAGTGCCAATCTAAACTGAGGAGGAGAGGGATGGAAAGATGGAAGCAGAATAGATGGATATGTTCCGAACCTTCTCCCTGATCAGACAGAGAGAACAGCTGAGGGTTGCACAGGGAGTGTTTGTTGGCAATTTAAGGGATACTATACTCCAGGAAAAGATGAGGAACTGCTGGATGGGGCTCCCCTGACCAGGCAGCCCCACTGATGTAGGGTTCCCTGCCTGAGCCACCAGCTCTGACATGGAGACCGCACCATCATGAAGGGGAAAGTGGATGTTATCAGAAGCCTGAATATCTACAGCTGCAGCACCCACTGAACAGCTCCGAGCCCAAAAACACTGCTTCCCAATCAGCACAAACACTCAGATTCAAAGGCGCTCCACATGACACACGAAAAGGTTAGATTTCACCTGGAATAATGTGAGGTCTCTGGTCCTGCAGAACAGAAAGGTATGCACTGGGAGCTGGACTGGGGAAATCTGCACCAAGAGAAATCCATGGATGTTGGGCAGAGTATTATTCCCTGAATGTGGAAGGGGGCCCTCAGAGTTGTTAACAGAGGGGAGCTCTAGAAAGCAACCCATTCTGATCTGACACAAAGGACAGCCTAGGAGTTATTAAAATGTGTTGGCTGCTTGGACAGGAGTGGGGGAAAGGGACTGTGCAGACTTGCACTCTTTCCTCTTCAGATCCTTGATTCTGATTGCTAAGACCAATACAAAGGAACACCCAGTTGGGGACAAACTGGGAGACCACAGGGGAAAGGTGTTTTTCTGGAACCTGGGGATCAGAGTGGGGAGTAACCATCGGAGAACCAGCTCTAGGGCAGCCCACTCCCACAAACCTGTATTGAGTGCCAAAGGGAAAGCAGGATCTAATCATAGGCTAGAGAGGACCTATAGTCTCAGAAGTCAATTCTGAAACTCTGCCACCCAGGGGATGACTCACAAATTGACTCCTGTGTAATCACCAAAGAATAAAGAGATTAAGACACACTGCTGGCTTAAAAACTAGTAGATGCAGGCAACTGCAATATTGTCCCAAGTGGGAAACAGGTGTGACAAACAGATCAATAGAGAAAGTGAATGACCTTCACTACTGCAAACTCTAATTTTCTTATTTCTTATTTTTTAATTTTTTCATCTTTTACTTAAGAAAATATTTTTTTCTTTTTTCCTCACCTGATTTTACCTTGATAATTATTACATTTTTATTCTCAATCACTATTATTACTACTATTATTTTACCTTTTTGAGAAAAAAAAGTGCCATTTTATTTTCTCTTTATTTTACTTTGGTATTAGAGTTCTATATTCTAATTGAATCTTCCCTTTAGCATCATTTTATTCTATCTCAACTCTACCTTTATGCCTTCACACTCTTCCTAACATTTCCCCTATTGTTGTCCTGTTTCTCTTACCCTTTCCTACTTTAGATTTTCCCTATTCTTTCTTTTTAGCACCCGTTAAAATTTCACCCCACTTATATATCTAATTTCCAATCTCCTGCTCCAAGTCCATAGACACCTCTATTTTCTCTGCCTTCAATATCTACAAAATTTGTTTTCTCTCTCTCCTTTTGTTATTGTATGAGTGAATGTTGATTATATCGATTCTTTATACATTTTTGTGAGGTAGTTTTGCTTATTCTTTTTATTTAGTTTACTTTCATTTTGTTTGTTTTTTACTTCTGTTTTCCCTCATCTCTCTTGATATTAGTTATTGTTTGTAGATTGCATTAATCTGCAGGTACTTGTGGCTGGCATTTGTTTGGATTAATGATATTCTATAGTAGTTTTCTTGCCATATATATAATTTGTTCCCCTTCTTTTTCTTACTCTCTTTCTTTTCGCTCATAGTTTTTATTTCTCTTTTTCTTTTTTTTCTCCCTTAGCCCAATTTCATTTGGGCACTCCTTTATCTTTCTTTTCTTCTTCTTTTCTCTCTTCCTCTTGCTCTCCTATCCCCTAATTTGTCTATCTCTGGTGGTCATATTTATTTGTGACTATTAATATTATGAATACATTTCTGTTCAGTGCCTTGTGTGTTGTACCTGTTTGTGTTGTTTTTGTCCCTTTAAATTAAGGCAGGAGAAAGAGAACTACATAACCAGACATTCAGGTAAGAGAGACCACAGGCAGACAAAGAAACAGACCGCATATGAAAGAAAAGCAGGCATCACCAGAAAAGGAAGAAAATGAAATAGAAGCAAACAACCTTCCAGAGAAAGAATTCAGAGAAATGGTCATAGATGGCTAAAAATAATGGAAGATAATATGAGTAAGAATCAAGAAGAAATGAAGAAGAACCAAGAAGAAATGAAAAATGACATTGCTGCTGTAAAGAACTCAATAGAAAGCATTAAAAGTAGAATACAAGGACCGCATCAGTGAGCTAGAAGACAAGGTAGGAAAAAATACCCAAGTATAGCAGCTTATAGGAAAAAATAAATAAAAAGAGAGGAGAGCCTAAGGGAACTTTGGGATAACACCAAACAAAACAACATTCAAATAATAAGGGTTCCAGAAGGAGAAGATACTGAGCAAGCAGTAGAAAACCTGTTTGAAGAAATAATGACAGTAAACTTCCCTGATATAGGGAAGAAAAAACCCACATAAACCCAAGAATCTCACAGAGTCCCAAGCAAAATGAATACCAAAATACTAACACCAAGGCACATTTTGATTAAATTGGCAAACACTAATGACAAAATAAGAATCATAAATTGCAGCCAGAGAGAGACAGAAAGATAGCTACAGAGGAACCACCATCAAACTATCAGCTTACTTCTCAACAGAATCTCAACAGGCCAGAAGGGATTGGAATGAAATATACAAAGTCATGGAAAGGAAAGGTCTGAATCCAAGAATATTGTATGAGCAAGGCTATCAATCAAAATTGAAGGTGAAATCAGGAGCTTCACAGACAAAAGAAGACAAAGGGAATTTATTACCACTAAACCAGCAAAGCAATAAATGCTAAAGGGTCTGCTATAAAAAATAAATAAATAGATAGATAGATAAATAAATAAATAAATAAATAAATAGAAAAGAAAAACAGTAGGAAGCAAAGAAGGAGCACAGGGATAAAGAATAAAAATGGCAACAAATAAGTACCTATGAATAATAATTTTAAATGTAAATGGATTAAATGCTCTAATCAAAAGGCATAGACTAACAGATTATATAAGAAAACATGACCCATATATTTTCTGTCTACAAGAAACCCACCTCAGAAAAAAAGACGCACACAGACTGAGGTTGAAGGGATGGAAAATGTTTTTTCAGGCAAATAGAAATGAAAAATAAAAAGAAAAGCTGGGGTAGCAATACTTATATCTGACTCATTAGATTTCAAAGTGAAAGACATAACAAGACATAAGGAAGGCCACTTCATAGTAATAAAAGGAGCAATCCAACAAGAAGAAATAACTCTGGTAAACATATATGTACCCAATACAGGAGCACCAAAATACATTAAAAAAAAAAACTCCTCGATGATATCAAGGGAGAAATTGACAGCAATACAATCATAGTAGGAGACTTTAATACCCTCCTATTGCCACTGGACAAATCCTCTAAACAAAAAATCAGTAAAGAAACATCAATCCTAAATGACTCACTAGACCAAATGGAATTAATTGACATCTTCAGAACATTTCACTCCAAAGTCACAGAATATACATTCTTCTCACATGCACATGGGTTATTTTCAAAGATAGACCATATGTCAGGTCATGGGCAAAGTCTCTTCAAATTCAAGAATATAGAAATCATATCAAGCATCTTGTCAGATCACAGTGGCATAAAATTAGAAATCAACTACAATAAAAAAAATCCAAAGAAATGAAACACATGGAGACTAAGCAGCATAGTATTAAACAATGACTGGGTTACCAGAGAGATCAAGGAAGAAATATAAAACATCATGGAAGCAAATGATAATGAAAACACAATAATCCAAAATATATGAGACAAAGTGAAAGCAGTATTGAGAGGGAAGTTCATAGCTCTACAAGCAACTGCAAAAAGCAGGAAACAATGGTAATAAATTACCTAACCCTATAACTCAAAGAGTTAGAAAGAGAGCAACAAGAAAATCCCAGTGTAAGCAGAAGAAAGGAAATAGTAAAGATCAGAGTGGAGATAAATGACATAGAGACCAAAGAAACAATACAAAGTATCAACAAAACCAAGAACTGGTTCTTTGAAAGGATCAATAATATTGATGAACCTCTAGCTAGGCTCATTAAGAAGCAAAGAAAGAGTATTCAAATAAACAAAATCAGAAATGAAAGAGGAGAAATAACAACAGACCACTATGAAATACAAAGGATTGTTAAAACATACTATGAAAAACTCTACTCCAACAAAGTGGACAACCTGCAGGAAATGGACATGTTCCTAGAAAAATATGACCTTCCAAATCTCAATCAAGAAGAATCTGAACATCTCAATAGACCCATAACTGTGGAAGAAATTGGAGCAGTAATCAAATAGATTCCAGCAAACAAAAGCCTGGGACCATATGGCTACACAGGAGAGTTTTATCAAACATTCAAGGAAGAATTAAAACCTATCCTCCTCAGACTATTCCAAAAAATTCAAGAGGAAGGAACATTTCCAAGCTGTTTCTACAAAGTCAACATTACACTTATTCTAAAACCAGATACAGGCAACACAATGAAAGAAAATTAGAGGCCAATATCCCTCATGAACGTAGATGCAAAAATCCTCAACAAAATTCTAGCAAATCTGATCTAGCAGTACATCAGAAAGATTATACATCATGACTAAGTAAGATTTATCCAAGGTATGCAAGGATGGTAAAATATCTGCAAATCAATAAACGTGATATATCAGATAAACACATTGAGAGATAAAAATCCCATATCATATCAATTGATGCAGAAAAAGCATTTGACAAAATCCAACACTCTTTCTTGATAAAAACTCCCAACAAGCTATGAATAGAAGGATCATACCTCACCATAATAAAGGCCATATATGATAAACCCACAGCTAACATTATACTCAATGGGCAAAAACTAAAACCATTTCCCCTAAGAGCAGGAACAAGACAGGGATGCCCACTCTCACCACTCTTGTTCACCATAGTACTGGGAGGTATTAGCCATTGCAATTAGACAAGGAGGAAGAAATAAAAGGCATCCAAATTGGAAAAGAAATAAAGCTATCCTTATTTGCAGAAGACATGATATTGTACATAAAAAAAGAATCCATCAAAAAACCAATATACTTAATAAATGAATTCAGCAATGTAGCATAATACAAAATTAATGCCCAGAAATATATGGCATTTCTATACATTAATAGTGAACTTATAGAAACAGAGACTAAAAAAGCAATCCCATTTACCATTGCACCAAAAAAATTAAGATACGTAAGAATAAACTTAACTAAGGAGGTAAAAGACCTATATGCAGAAAACTATAGGACCCTGAAAAAAGATATAGAAGAAGATATAAACAGATGAAAGAACATACCATGCTCATGGATTGGCAGAATCAACATCATTAAAATGTCCATACTATCCAAAGCAAGCTATAGATTCATGCACTTCCCATTAAAATAGCAATGGCATATTTCACAGACCTAGAAAGAATTCTCCAAAGATTCATCTGGAACAACAACAAAAAAAGAAGATTTGAATAGCCACAGCAATCCTGACAAAGCCAAATAAAGTAAGTGGGATCTCAATATCAGATTTCAAGCTGTATTACAAAGCCACTGTTTTAATAATATCCTGGTGCTGGCACAAGAACAGACATATAGACCAATGGAATAGAATAGAAAATCAAGATATCGACCCAAACCACTGTGCCCAATCAATATTTGACAAAGGAGGCATGAACATACAATGGAGTCAAGGCAGTCTCTGCAATAAATGGTGTTGGGAAAGTTGGACAGATAACAAGCCAAAAAAATGAAACTAGACCACCAATTTACACCATCCACAAAAAATAAACTCAAAATAGAAACAAATCTTAAACATAAGATGTAAAACCATAAGTATTCTAGAGAATCCATAGGCAGCAAATAGTGAACTTACAGAAACAGAGACTAAAAAAGCAATCCCATTTACCATCGCACCAAAGCAATTGATATATGCGGAATATCAATTATCTCAGATATATGCCGAAGGAACTTCTTCACTGATACTGCTCCTAAGGCTAAGGAAGCTAAGGAGAAAATAAACAAATGGGACTACATCAAAATAAAAATCTTTTGCACAGCAAAAGAAACCATCAACAAAACAAGAAAGACTACCATATGGGAGAAAATATTTGCAAATGTTATCACTGGTAAAGATTTAATCTCCATCATCTACTCATACAACTGAATAAAAGGAATATAAATGAACCAATAAAAAAATGGGCAACGGACCTAATTAGAATCTTTTTGAAAGAAGACAGAAGAAAGGCTAAGAGACACATGAAACTTTGCTGAAAGTCATTAATTATCTGAGAGGTACAAATCAAAATGTCAGTTCAACACCATCTCACACCTATCAGAATGGCATTCATCAACAAGTCAACAAGTGACAAGTGTTGGCGAGGATGCAGAGAAAAAGGCACCTTCGTGCACTGCTGGTGGGAATGCAGACTGGTGCAGCCATTGTGGAGAACAGTATGGAATTTCCTCAAAAAACTAAAAATGGAACTCTCATTTGACCCAGTAGTCCCACTCCTAGATATGTATCCTAAGAAACTAGAAACACCAATCAGAAAGGATATGTGCGCCCTTTTGTTAATAGCAGCACAATTTACAATAGTTACAATTTGTAACTAGATGTTGGATCAGCAGATAACTGGATCAGAAAACTATGGTACCTCTACACAATGGAATTCTATGCTGCCATAAAAAAGTAAGAATTCTTACCATTTGCAACAACCTGGATGGAACTGGGGAGCATTATGCTAAGTGAAATAAGCCAGTCAATGAAATAAAAATACCACATGATCTCATTCATTTTTGGATAATAAAGAACATTATAAACTGATGAAAAGAATTATGGATACAGAGGCAGGAAAGCATGAAACAGACTATCAAAATACACTGGGAAGGTTAGGGAGAGGTGGGGTAGATAAGAGATCAACTGAAGGAGTTGTATGCATGCATATAAGCACAACCAATGGACACAAGACACTGGGGGGTTAGAGCATGCATGGGAATGGGGGGCAATGGGAAGATATGTACACATGTAACACATTAATAAAAAAATAAAAATTAAAAAATACCCCCAATATTGGATATACATCAGAGAATACAAATTTATGTAATGAAAATATGGTAGAGGAGTTTTTCATATAAAGTGAAGTAACAGCATTGTCAATATGAGATGAGGTCAATAACACCCAGAAAGTTGAAAACTGTACTTAGGTTTTGACTAGGCTCATAACTTAGTGGAAGGGAGGACCCATCGTTAGTCTAGACTCCAGAGAGTTTGAGACCAACAGCTAAAAGACAAAGCTTCCAAACTTGCTTTGCTTCTAACAAGCTGGGTGGTATTGGATTACTCACTCATCCTTTCTGAACCTCAGTTTCCTTATCAATAAAATGAGGAGGCCAAGTTACATGATCTTTAATCTCTCCACTGATACTAAAATTTAACTTCTTCCCCTCTCCGCCTTTCCTCACATTTCTTAAAAATAAATGTTTCTATGAAAAATAAACAAACAAACAAACAAACAAACTGAGGAGAGGAGCTAAGACCAGTACCAAAGGTACATATCTGAGAAGTGAGGCCATGGGAAGGGAGCCAGGCAAGAGATGGAGAACTTCAGGGATCAAGAGCAGAAAAGTAGATCCAAAAAATGTTTGGGACATAGATCCTTGAGAAGACCAAGGAGCTCGTACTTCTCATTATGATGTGGTATGGGGAAACAGGATCAGGCTGACCACCCTACACCCTCCATAAGTCCTTCCATGAGTTATTTTCCATCTCACCATCATACCGCTCCATTAACAAAGAAAAATATTACCATAGCCAGAATTTTCCAAAGCATGATCTGCAGAAAACATAATGTCCTGAAGAAGTTAGTAACCATATCGTGAAACTAGTCTGGGAATTGTAGTACTGGAAAAAAGTTTAAAATGTATTTTCTTACTGTACACCCTCTGAATTGTACTAATATGCAGGATCAATCCTCAGAAGGGAAGTAGAGGAAGCAGCAGACCCATGTACATACTTGAGAAGGGAACATTGTTTTAAGCATAATCTCTTCCTGCCATAGCTCATTATATCTACAAAACACTTAAGGCTCATCATGATGAAAGAGGCCATGTATGTTCAATACAGTTTTGTGTTTGTTTGTTTTTTGAGCAATAAAATATTAAACCTGAGGTATTTGGTTTTCTTTTTTCATTTAAATTTTTTTATTGTTTAAAGTATTACATAAGTCTCCTTTTCCCCCATTGACCACTCTCTGGCTGTTCTCCCTGCTACCCCTGCCTTCCCTCAGAAGTTAGACAGTCTGTTTGATGTTTCTACGACTCTGGATCTATTTTTGTTCATCAGTTTGTGTTGTTCATTATATTCCATAGATGAGTGCAATCATGTGATATTTGTCAGTTCAATACAGTTTTATGTTGCAGATGGGTGTATCTAATGATAATATGAGGCAGGGAACGGCAAAATGGGGACTTAAGAGGCTGCAAAAGACTGCTCTCAAAAAGGTGGTTGACAAAATGGAATTGAGAGAAATCAGCCATATTATCTTAGGGTTTATGAGAGCCAAGGAAGAGGAAGCTGGACAGGGTATAAATCAGATGAGAGAGAATTCTCCTCTGGGATGGGAGCAAGGATGGTTTCCTGCAGGATCAGCCATTTCCAGAGTACTTGCTCTGTGCCAAGTATCTTGCTATATTCTTGATATTCAATATTTCATTGAATTCCTCCAAGAACCTCACAAGGTAAATTTCATGATTCTGCTTTGCAGATTAAGAAATAAAGGTCCCAAGAGCCTAAATTCATCAAGTTTATTCACCTGCAAAGCTGGGATCCAGGCTTAGGTAAGAACGACTCCAAAATCTATGGCCTTTGTTCTCTCCTGTAGATCACATTGCCTCAATAGGCCCTGTGCTCCCTTCTTTTTGGTTTCTGCCTTGGGGGTTCACACTGTAACAGTAAGGGAGGAAAATACCAACAAATAACTCAAATGGAGTTATGCTAGAGATCTGTTCAAGGTATGGCGGGCATAAAGGTGAAAAGTTGCTATCATTAAGTCAGTTTGGGGTGTGAGGTGGAGATCTGGTCATGAGGTATTCTAAGAGGAACAGCCCCTTAAACTGAGTCCTGAGAAGAATCACTAAGGTGACAAGGCATAGGTGGTAGGTGACTGGGGGAAGGAGTGTTCAGTAAGTACATTTCCGACACAGGAAACTGTCCATGTGGTAACTGTCATAAAAACTTCTCAAATGGAAAAACAAACATCTCTTCAAGCAAAAAGTCTATATTGCAGTTGCTATAGTTCTGTTTCAGTTCAGAGGCCTGACCACCAAAGGGAAATACAACAGAACCAAAGGAAAAAAACCAAAGGCATCGCTAATCTCCCATCTGCACCAATGATGTAGGAAAATAAACGAGAGCTAAGCAAAATAAAACAAATCAAAAATGCCTTAAACAAAAAGGTCTCTTTTGAGACAAGAGGAAATCTCTTTCTCCCAAAGCATGGACATGTTTTCCGTGTTTATGCTGTGATGTGACCGGGGCTTCAGTGTCCAGTTGGGGGTCTGTCCCTTTTTCTTTTACAGAGTTTAATCTGTCTCCATCACTTCCCAGAGTCAGTCAGGAATTGGCTTAACATGCCAGAGTTTTATTTCAGCTGTGCAGCGTCCGCCTTCCAAGCCACAACATCTGAACGCAGCCTCTTTCTAGGCAAGAGAACAGTCAATAAGGAAATACCATAGTTAGGCCCTTTGCAACTTGCTTGAAGTGTGAGGCA
>PVJN01060077.1:0-11677 GCA_004026805.1 Lasiurus borealis
GGCGGGCGTGGCCGGGGCGGCGTGGGCGGAGCCTGGGCGGCGTGGGCGTGGCCGGGGCATCGGGATGGGCGTGGCCGGGGCGGGGTGGGCGTGGCCGGGGCGGGGCGGCCCGCGGGCCGGCGAGTGCCCGGAGTGCGGCTGCGGACCGCGGCCGGGAACCAGGCCTCTCGCAGCGCCGTCGCCGCTCCGCCGCCCTCCGCACCCGCCGCAGCGCCGGCCATGACGGGCTCGCTGTTCAAGGGGAACTTCTGGGTAAGTCCGGGGGGGCGCCAGCCCGCACCACCCCGCGACCCTGCACGGCGCCGCTCCGGAGGGGCCGGGGGGCCGCGGGGACCGGGTCTTGCTGCTCAGAGGCCGGACCGGAGCGGACGCCCAGCCCCCGAGCCCGGCCCCGGCCCCCCGCGGCGCGTCTTCCCAGGCCCGGGGGCAGCGCGAGCCCGCAGAGGTGGGACACGCACCCCTCCTCTTGCAGACGAGGAAACCGAGACGCACGGGGAGGACCAGCTAGTCGGGGGAGAGAGACACCGATGGCCCCGGGGGCTGCGCCGTGAGCGGATTTGGGGGAGCCTGGGGTCGGGGAGCTGGGGAGCTTCGCCTGCGGGCAGCTGCTCCCCCAGGATGGTCTTCTCAGGTCCTTGAAAACACACCGCCTGTCAGGGCCGCCTTAGCTCCCCGTTCCCCTGCGGACCCCACAGGGTTCTCTTGCAGGAGCTCTGTCCCCGCAGGCAGCCCGTTTCCCGCGCCCCCTCCCAGCCTCGGCCCCAGCCCAGAGCGAGTCCGAGGCGGGCGAGACCCTGCGAGCCGTCGGGGGCATCCAGCCCGGGGGGACCAGCCCCAGCAGGAGGCGACAGGTCAGCCTGTCCCCACCCTCCTGTCCAGTCTCCTTCCCGAGGACCCCTAAGCGTGTTATCCGTGCACTAGAGGAGCTAGCTCATCCCCTGAAGGCCGGAGCAGGAAGCTGTGCACCTCGGAAGCTGACCTGTAGCTGCCAAATTGCTCCAGCTCCTTACTGGGGACCCTGCTTGCCCCCCATTTAGCTTCACCGCGCCTTGTCCCCCATTGAGGGCTGCTCTGTGGCCCCAGGGACGGTTTATACTCTACCCGGTGAAGTCCCCTTTCCTGGGATACTGCCCACCTGTGCTGTGCAGGTCTGTGGAGCTTCAGGGAGGGTGGATGACCCCCCAGCAGGCGCTGGGAGGAGTCCTGGGAATTTTTTTAGGTAGAAATATAGATAGGCCTTCTGGGTCCCCTGACAGGCATTGTGGGAGAAAGCAAGGGCAGAGAGACACCTGCCTCCCCCTCTCACCCCCAAAGTGTGACACCCAGTTTTCAGATCTTCACCCAGATGGCACCTCTTCCGGGAAGCCTTTCTGGATCGCACCCAATAAGCTCTGTCGCCTGCTCACCCGGCACACATTTTGGCCCTTCTTGGCATTCGTTCGTTTACGGTTTTGAAGTTGGGGGCCTACAAACACGTGAACGCCTGGCGGGTAGGTGCTGTGCTGGCTTCCAGTGCCCCTGTCTGCCCCTGACGCGGGCTGACCTACAAAGGGCGCTGGGCACGTAGTTGCAGAATGAGTAAGGTGGAGCTGTGAGGCAGATGGGCATGCGATGGGGCAAGAGCTGCAGCCTCTGTCCTCAGAGCCCTCCCAGGCCGCAGTACAGGAGCCGCCCAGCTGTTCCAGATGCGTCCTTGCAGGAGTGGTTAGGGCAGGGGACAGAAATGAGGGCTGGGTTGGGACTTAGGTAATGGTCTGGGGGAGCAAAATTCCTGGGCTTCTCCTGTCAGAAGGTATCTGAGATCCTAAGAGGTGAGCTTGCCAAGTTTATCTTCCATCTCTATTTCCTGTGACACTTTATGTAAAATAATAAAAACAATAGTAGCTATTGTTACTGTGCACAATGTTTGTGGAAAGCCCGTTCTAAATGCTTCACACACACCACTCGTTGAAGCCTCACAACTCCCTGGTGGTGGTAGCTTGCTGAACATCCCATTTTACCGATGAGGAAACTGGTAGAGAAATTAACCAACTTCTCAAGGTCCTGTGAAAGAGTGGAGCAGGACTGCATGGACCAATGGTGCTCAGCATGCGTGTCTGTCCCGGCAGAGCTGTCTGCTTGTCTGTCTTCCCTGGCGGTGCCAGAGGAAGTGGGTGGGTTACCGTTGAACCTTCATATGAATACAGTGGTACCTCAAGATACGAGTTTAATTCGTTCCGTAACCTTGAGGCGTGGGAAACTATGAGACGCTCGAGTCGAGGTAAACTGGTGGGTCCTGTGCAGCCAGCCAATCCGAGAGATTACTCCTATCTCAAATATTGCTCGTATTTCAAAGCAAAAATCGCTCGCTCGAGGGTTCGTATCTCAAAAATCTCGTATGTTAGGGCACTCGTATCTCAAGGTACCACTGTGTATCTTTCTCCTCCAGCTCCAACCATAAGCTCCTGGGGTATCACCTCAGCGGGGTCCCCAGCACCTGTCATAGTGCCTCGCCTTGGAGGCTCAGGAGCCAGGCAGATGGGACAGTCAGCCAGGACTTGGGAAGAGGGGGGCAGAAGGGAAACTGCTGGGGGACCTCTGGGCTTTCACACTCTCGGGGGGTAGGGAGGCAAGGCGGCTGCGAGAACCGTGTGGCTGGCAATAGCTTTCTCAAGAGGGTTGCGGTTGGATAGGGTAGGAAGTGTTGGAAGCAGAAGTGGGGATCAGCGTATTGAATTTATTTCGTATCCGTGAACTACGTTCTCTGCATAAGGCAATCTGACGGAGGAGGCATTGGTAGGGAGAGACCAGCACCTTGGTTAGAAGGTGGACTTCTCATGAGGAATCGAGGCTTTGTCCTTGAATGCCTGGCCTCGGGAATGGAGGAGGAAGGGGCAGGGTGTAGGGGGAGTCCCGCTGGGCCAGGGCTAGAGGGGTCTGTACCAGGATAGAGACCAGAGCGAGGGGAAAGGCAGGAGACAGGTGGGATGAGCCCAGCAGGTGGAAGAGGGCAGAGCCACACACGAGGCCACCAGTTGGAGGTGGGCACTAGGGAAGAGGAAAGGAGTCCTGCAGGTGGGCCAGCAGCCAGGACTTGGGAAGAGGGGGGCAGAAGGAAAATTAGTGGGGGATCTCAGGGCTGCCTAGGGGGCTTTCACACTCCCAAGGGGTAGGGAGGCAAGGCGGCTGAGAGAACTGAGAGGCTGGCAATACCTCGTGTACGGTGAACAGGAGGATGAGGTGTGGAGCCCAGAAAGGAGGAAGTTGGAAGGAGGAACTGGTTTGTGGAGAGAGGAGGAGGAGGAGGCGGCAGAAGTGATACCAGCAATATCTGACCACAGGAGGAGTACCGGTGAGGACCCAGGCCAGCGGCAGCCTGGAGCCGCCCTCCCCAGCCTCAGCCCCAGAGCTGGGCAGGGAGGTGGGGCGGACTTGGAGGAGAGATCTGGGAAGGGGACAGGTTGCTAGGTGACAGGTTTGGAAGCGTTTCAATGTTTAAACAGCCACAATGGCCAGCACTCTGGGCTTGAGGGGTTGGTAGAGATGGAAAGGGTGTCCAGGCGAGAGAGCGCATGGAATTGCGTGAAGTACCAAAGTGTCATCGGTTGCCAGCAGAATCTCCGAGGTGGCCTGGCCGGGTTCAAATCCCGGGGTTGCCCTATACTAGCTGGGCCCTTTAGGCAGTTACTTCAACCTCAGCCCCCCACACCGAGCCTCAGTTTTCCTGTCTCTAAAAATGGGGATAGCCCTAGCTGGTTTGGCTCAGTGGATAGGGCTACGGCCTGCCAACTGAATGGTACTGGGTTTGATTCCAGTCAAGGGCACCTACCTCAGTTACAGGCTCCTCCCTGGTCCTGCCCTGGTCGTGATCATGCAGGAGGCAACCATTTGCTGTGTTTCTCTCACATCGATGCTTCTGTCTGTCTTTCCCTCTCTGAAACTCAGTGGAAAAATATTCTCGGATGAAGATGAAAAAGAAAAAAAAATAGGGATAATAACAGTGTCTACTCTGTTTTGAGGATAAAATCAGAGATTATTAGTACCGTGCCTGTCACATAATGAGCACTTGTGATTGATTATCAGCCGTTATCAGCACCGAGGTGACCATTAAAAGGAAATGGGCAACAGTCACTCAGACAAGGAGAAAGAATGAAATCCCCAAAGAAGCAGGAGGAGAGAGGGAAAAGGAAGACAGGCAGGGTCACAGGACGGCAACCAGGAAAGAGCCATCGCAGGCCCAAGAGAAGAACGTTCTATGGGAACTGAGAGGCCGGCAGTCAAGTTAGGTAGCTGTTCCCGAAAAGGTCTGAGTCAGCACGTGCTGCATCAACAGTCTTATTCAGATGCTCCATGGAAATGCTTGTTTAAAGGAACCTTTTCGTGGATCTGTTTGAGAAGGAAATACGCTGTGTGTTTTTAACCGAGGTTGCCTAACAGGAAGCACGCCGGGGTGTCGTTCCGCCCCAATCCTTCCCTGTGGTACCTTCTTTGTGGCAGTGTGTGTGGTTGGGCGGTGCTGGGCAGCTTGTCCTGGTTGAGCTGGAAGTCACCCCCGCAGAATCAGACAGGCAGGGGCGCCAGGGCTGTGCTTGCCAGAGCGCAGGAGAGGGAAAACCACCGTCTTTGGCAAGATCAGACACAAGTGTCTTTCCGACGCAGACATGCCCTGGGGACCGGAGAGCCTGCCCCTGAAGAGGGAGATGTCCTCCCGCCCCAGGAGGACTCTGCACTTGGGTTTGAGGTCCAACCTGTCCCTGTCTGTCCCTCCAGATCAGCGGTTCTCAACCTGTGGGTCGCGACCCCTTTGGGGGTCGAACGACCCTTTCACAGGGGTCGCCTAAGACCATCGGAAAACACCTATTTCCCATGGTCTTAGCAAAATGTAGCAATGTAGTTTACTGTTGTCATATGAAGACTGTTACCCATGCTACCCCACGATTCAAGACAAAATTTCATTTATTTGTAATTAGAAATAAATATTTCACAATATATAATGACATATTGTTTTTGTGATTAATCCCTATGCTTTAATTATGTTCAATTTGTAACAACAAAAATACATCCTGCATATCAGATATTTACATTACAATTCATAACAGTAGCAAAATTACAGTTATGAAATAGCAATGAAAATAATTTTGTGGTTGGGGGTCACCACCACATGAAGAATTCTATTAAAGGGTCGCGGCACTAGGAAGGTTGAGAACAACTGCTCTAGATCCTGTTTTGACCCAGCCTTCCCGAGGCTCCGAGGCTCCAGGTGCTTGGCTCAGACCAGCTTCCCAGTCCCTGTGTCAGCACTTGCCCCTCCCCCTCAGCCGCCCAGTGTTTGGGGAAGTCTGGGTGCTGTCTGAACTTGCTGAGTGCTCAGGGCTGTCTCTACGCCAAACCTTTGACCAGTGTGGAATCCCATCCTTCCAGGGCCTCGCCACAGCTCAAGCTGGCTCCGCATCTGGCTTTGCTCTGTGCCTCTGCTCCATACAGTGTGGGAGGCTCCAGGTTTGTGTGTGTGTGTGTGTGTGTGTGTGTGTTTTATAAACAAAGAAGAAAACAGGAAACAGGTTATCACATACACTCTCATACTGACCCCATAAATATTTATATAATATATATTATGGATTTCAGAGAAGAAGGGAAAGGGGAGAGAGAGAAAGAAACATCCATGATGAGAGAGAGTCGAAAGCGGTTTGGCTCAGTGGATGGAGCATCAGTCTGAGCACTGAAAGATCCCAGGTTTGATTCCGGTGGAGGGCATGTACCTTGGTTGTGGGGGACGTGCAAAGAGGTGACTGATCGATGTCTCTCTCATAGATGTTTCTGACTTTCTATCCCTCTCCCTTCCTCTCTATAAAAAATCAATAAAATATATCTTAAAAAAAGAGTATTATTAGATATGTAAATGCTATATTTATTCACTCCTCTTTGTTTAAGCTGCGATGGCCTTAAATATTTTTTTTCACAGAGAACTTTCATTTTTTAAACCTGTTCCTGTTTGTTTATGCGGGTAGATTCCAATTTCAAGTGCTTTTATGTCTCTAAGAATGGTACCAAAAGTTCCACCTATCTCAATGACATCACTCTTTTCTTGAATGTATTTTTATTTATTTCAGAGAGGAAGGGAGAGGGAGAGAGAGATAGAAACATTAGTGGTGAGAAAAAAAATCATTGATCAGCTGCCTCCTTCCCCCTTTACCCCCGCCCCCTCCGGAATCAAGCCTGCAACCTGGGCATGTGCCCTGACCGGGAATTGAACTGGGACCTCCTGGTTCATAGGTCAACACTCAACCACTGAACCACGCTGGCCAGGTGACATCACTGTTTTTTGTTTTTAAATATATTTTATTGATTTTTTACAGAGAGGAAGGGAAAGGGATAGAAAGTCAGAAATTTTGATAAGAGACGTCAATCAGCCGCCTCCTGCACACCTCCTCCTGGAGATGTGCCCGCAAGCAAGGTACATGCCCTTGACTGGAATCGAACCTGGGACCTTTCAGACCACAGGCCGAAGCTCTAGCCAATGAGCCAAACCGGTCTTGGTGACATCACTGTTTTTACAACTACATTTTAGTTTTGTTACCTGTACCTTTGGTGTTATATCAAGAAATTATTTTCAAATACAATATTGTGAAGTTTTATGTTTTCTCCTAAAAGTTTTATTGTTTTAGGACTTCCATTTAGATCCTTGATCCCTTTTGAATTAATTTAGTATATGATATTAGGTAAGGGTCTAACTTCACTCCTTTTCCCAGCATCACTTGTTGAAACGACTGTTCTTTCTCATTGAATGACCTTGGCACTGTTTTTCTACAGACACTCAGGGAAAAGCCCCGAGACTCAAATCTACCTTTGTAAGTGGAAGGCAGAATGAGACGGAAGAAAGAAGCAGGTCACTCCAACCTGGCCACTACTAGAGTTTACTAAGGGAAACTTATAGATGAAGTGGCTGTTTTTCTGGGTGCTTAGCAGGTGCCAAAGCATTATAAAGGGTGTAAGGGTGGGGGATACCAGTAGTGAAAGCTATCAGTATGGGAAAACACTTTACACGTCGACCAGGTCAGGACAACAACCTGTTCCAGGAATCAGCACATAGCAGGCAGCAAGGGGAAAGTGCTCATTTCTGTCAGAAAGAACATTCTTACCATCAGATGGTCTCACACGCATGCCGAAAGGAACCTCCTTTTGGCCTGAGTTCAGCGTGTGGGACAGACAATGGCTACGTCATGGAATAGTCTCTCCTCCACAGCACCCTTGTCCAGAATCATGGGAGGCCCTGGCCAGTTTGATTCAGTGATTAGACTGTTGGCTGAAGGGTCACGGGTTCGATTCCTGGTCAAGGGCACATACACTGGCAGGTTCCATCCCTGGCCTAATTGGGGGCACATGCAGGAGGCAACCAATTGATGTGTCTCTCTCATATCCATTGTTGGTTTTTTTCCTCTCCCTTCTCTCCCAACTTCCCTCCCTTCCACTCTGTCTGAAAATCAATGGAGAAAATATCCTCAGGTGAGGGTTAAAAAAAGAAAATCACCTGAGGATTTATTTCTGGGCTCTCCATTCTATTCCATTGGTCTGGACTGTTTGTCTGTCTCTGTGCCAGCACCACACTGTTTGATTGCTGTAGCTTTGCCAGTTTTGAAGTCAGATAATGTGCATCCCCCGGTTTTGTTCTTTTTCAAGATTATTGAGCTCTTCAAGGTTCCTCAAGATTCCATATGAATTTTAGGATAGGTCTTTCTACTTCTGTAAATTATTCACTTTTATCGGAGACACTTTTTTTTTAAACGCTGCAGCATGCCAGGTATTTTTTAGAGTCCTCTCCACCCTGCCCTGCTTGCACACCCTTCTTGGAGCGCTCTGCCCCATCCCAGTCTTCCCGGGTATTTTCCAGGCCGGCTGCACAGCCGTCATCTTGAGCTGCCCTGTAGTGTTGTCTGGAGTTGGAGCCACTTTTCCGGATCCCGTGATCAGATTATCAGTCCCCTGCTTACATTCCTCCAGGGGCCTCCCTTGGAGTCTAAAAGTCTGACCAGGCTCTGCCTGACCCGTCTAGCCAGCCTCGCCTCCCCGCACTTACCATCATCATCTGCTGCACTCCTAACTCAATTACCAAATAATGCGTGATTGTTCCCAGCTACCCAATTAGTGTGCCCCTGCCGCCTGTTCGCAGAGCATCCTGTGCGCAGACGCCAATCCATGGTATTGTGATTACCTCGTTACCTCCCTCCCCTCAGACTGGGAGCTGCAGGAGGTGTGCCTGAGATGTGAATCTCTCCCACCTCGCAGGTGCCTGCCATTGTAGCAGACACTCAGCAAATGTCCAAGTGAACAAATGAACCATGAGACCCACCTGTGGCAGTGAATGGCGGTTACTCATTCAAGTCAGCACTCTGCCCTGGCTCTTCCTTTCATCTGAAGTGTCATTCCATGCATTAATTGATTTTTTACAGAGAGCAAGGGAGGGGGATAGAGAGTTAGAAACATCCATGAGAGAGAGAGAGACATGGATCAGCTGCCTCCTGCACACCCCCTACTGGAGTTGTGCCCGCAACCTAGATACATGCCCTTGACCGGAATCAAACCTGGGACCTTTCAGTCCGCAAGCCGACGCTCTATCCACTGAGCCAAACCGGTCTTGGCATCATTCCACACTTTTAGAGAACCTGCTCTCCTGTGCCATACAGGGTGGTCATCGTGTATGTGGGCGTATATCATCAGGGTTGGGCTCTAGCTCCACCGGAAGATGCTTCAGATCCAGGGAAGAGGCAGGAGGGGCACCACACCCATGTACAGAGCAAAACCCACACACTTTGTGCTCACCATCTGGCGAGAGACCTGTGACCAACAGAGAAACACCACAGCTGCTTAACGAGGGGATGCTCTTACCCAGTCATGGTGGAACCTCAGGCATTCAACTCAGTTGTCTGTGACGTGAGTACCAGCCCTGTGAGCGGCCACGGGTCACAGAGAGGCACACACATCTCACCTGTTAGGGAGTCTTACCTGTTCAAGGAGATGATCACACATGCTGTGTTAACAATAATAGTTTTTAATATTAACACAACAAAATTGAGGAAATTTAAAATCTATTATGGTATTAGTAACTTTGTCCTTAGCCCCATTTTCCCTTCCACACGCAGCTATAATCATAGTGTATGTATTATTTTATATTCCACTGTTTCAATATAATAAATATAGGATGAGAATAAATCATCCTTAAGTTTATCTTATTTGTTTCTATTTACTTTTCCTAGCAATTATTTTTAAAAAATTTTTAAAATTTAACAAATATTTATTGTTCAGATTATTAGTTGTTCCTCTTTTTTCCCCCATAACTCCCCTCCACCTGGTTCTCACCCCACCTTCTGTCCTTAACCCCCACTCTGCCACTGTCCTCATCCATAGGTGTACGATTTTTGTCCAGTCTCTTCCTGCACCCCTCATATCCCTTTCCCCCTGAGAATTGTCAGTCCACTCCCTTTCTATGCCCCTGATTCTATTATATTCACCAGTTTATTCTGTTCATCTGATTTTTTATTCACTTGATTTTTAGATTCACTTGTTGATAGATATGTATTTGTTGTTCATAATTTTTATCTTTACCTTTTTCTTCTTCCTCTTCTTAAAGAGTACCTTTCAACATTTCAGATAATACTGGTTTGGTGGTGATGAACTCCTTTAGCTTTTCCTTATCTGTGAAGCTCTTTATCTGCCCTTCAATTCTGAATGACAGCTTTGCTGGGTTGAGTAATCTTGGTTGTAGGTTCTTGCTATTCATCACTTTGAATATTTCTTGCCACTCCTGTCTGGCCTGCATAGATTCTGTTGAGAAAGCAGTTGACAGTCATATGGGTGCTCCCTTGTAGGTAACTAACTTTTTCTCTTGCTGTTTTTAATATTCTCTCTTTGTCTTTTGCTCTTGGCATTTTAATTATGATGTGTCTTGGTGTGGTCCTCTTTGGATTTCTTTTGTTTGGGGTTCTGTGCACTTCCTGGACTTGTAAGTCTATGTCTTTCACCAGGTGGGAGAAGTTTTCGGTCATTATTTCTTCAAGTAGGTTTTCAGTATCTTGCTCTCTCTCTTCTTCTGGCACCCCTATAATTCTGATGTTGGTATGCTTGAAGTTGTCCCAGAGTCTCCTTACACTATCTACATATTTTTGCATTCTTTTTTCTTTTTGCTTTTCCTGTTGAGTGTTTTTTGCTTCTTTGTATTTCAAATCTTTGACTTGATTCTTGCCATCTTCTAGTCTGCTGTTAGATCTCTGTATAATATTTTTTATTTCAATCAGTGTATGTTTAATTTCTAGTTGGTCCTTTTTCATATCCTTGAGGGTCTCATTAAATTTATCCATCTTTTCTAGAAAATTCTTGAAAAACCTTATAACTGTGATTTTTGAACTCTATATTCAGTAATTTGCTTACCTCCATTTCTTTCATTTGTGATCTGTTTCTTTGTCTCTGCATTTTGGCTGCTTCCCTGAGTTGATAGAGTGGCTTTGTGTACTAGGTGTCCTATAGGGCCCAGTGACTCAGCCTCCCCAGTTACCTGAGGTGGACACTCTTGGTGCACTACTTTGTGGGCTGTGTGCACAGTATTGTAGTTAAGCCTTGATTGTTGTTGGTATCACTGGGAAGAATTGATCTCCAGGCCAATTGGCTATGAGGATCAGCTGTGTCTATGCTGGGAGAACTTTTGTGCTGGAGACAACCTTATGAGATATGATTTGCAAAAGCCTCTGTGCTCAGCTAGGATGGGGCAGAGTCTCAGGGTGGAGGAGACAGCATTGGTTTCCTGTCATCCCTACCCTAATAGGTTCCTGTGCCTCAGTGTCCTGTGGTAATTGCTGCAAGCACCTGTGAGAGAAAGCCGCCATTGTGTTCTGTCCGCTGCCAGACAGTCTAGTTTCTCCCCGAATGAGTCCGGGTCTCCAGAGTCTGGCCCAGAGCTGGAGTTCAGAGCAGTCAGGAGCTTTTGAATCCCTCCCGATTGAGAAAGCCAGCTATGTACTCAGTTGCCCGCCCTCTCCGTGTGCACGCCTCGGTACCTCTGCTTTCCACAGTTCCTCTGAGTCTAGTGTGCTTTTCTCTTTCCTGACAGTTCAGTTTCTCCCCAAATGAGTCTGGGTCCCAGAGTCTCTCCCAGAACTGGAGTTCAAAGCAGTCAAGAATTTTTTTCTCCCTCCCGTTTGAGAAAGTCAGCCGTGTACTCAGTTGCCAGCCCTTTCCACGCACGCTCCTCCGTACCTCTGCCATCTGCAGCTCCTCTGAGTCTCAGTGTGCTTTTCTCTTTCCTTCTAGTTGTAGAATTTCCACTCAGCCAGCTTTTGAGGTTCTGGATGATGTCCGTTTTGTCTTTTAGTTGTAGTTTTGAAGTTGTTGTGCGAGGCAGCAGGTTAGGTGTTTATCTATACTGCCATCTTGTTTTCTCTACTAACCATTATTTGAAAAATCTGATGTGATGTAACTATTTTCTTGCTGTTTGGCATTTATGTAATTTCCGAATTTTATTTTTTTACAATAGTGTTGTGATGCACATCTTTATTCATGCAGGGCATTTAAAACTTAGATTCTTTCTGTATCTATTTCTAGGAACTTGTGAAAGAACTTGTCCAGCCATTTCCCGATGTTTCTCTAATAAGATCACACTCTCTTTCCAAATGATCATTTCATACCATTTCCACTCTGCTCAACCCTCCAT
>PVJN01060078.1:0-11677 GCA_004026805.1 Lasiurus borealis
GTCTTTAAATGACGTGAGAGCCAAACTCCAAGAGATACGAGACCAAATATATCAGCTGGACCTTCAACAGAAAGCTGAGCGATACCTCTTCCTAGTAGGCCAAATTTACAACACCATTGTGACTTACATTTCTGACTTGTGGAGTCTCGCTGCTAAGAACCTCAGTGACCTGGCAGAACAGTATTCTATCCAAGGCTGGGCTGAAAATCTGAAAGCATGGGTAGAACAAGGATTCGTTCTTCCTGAAATCCAAACCATGTTTGGGACCATACCTGCCTTTGAAGTCAGTCTCCGGGCCCTTCAGAAAGCTTCGTTTCAGACTCCCGAGTTCACAGTCCCCCTGACAGATCTGAGGGTCCCAGCGGTTCAGATAAATTTCAGAAAGTTAAGAGATATGAAAGTCCCATCCAGGTTTTCCACACCGGAATTTACTGTCCTCCGCACCTTCCATATTCCTTCCTTCACAATTGACTTGGTAGAAATAAAAGAAAAGGTCGTCAGAATCATTGACCAGATGCTGAACAGTGAGCTGCAGTGGCCAGTTCCTGAGTTGTACCTGAGGGATCTCGTGGACACGGACGCCGTTCTTGCCAGAATTGCTCTGCCAGACTTCCACGTGTCAGAGATCACCATTCCAGAATTCATGATCCCCAAGCTGGACCTTAAAGATTTCCAAGTTCCTGACCTTCACATACCGGAATTCCAGCTTCCCAAAATCTCCCCGGCGATTGAAGTACCTACTTTTGGCAAGCTGCACAGCGTTTTGAAAATCCAATCCCCCCTCTTCACCTTAGATGCCAACGCTGACATTCACAACGTAACGACATCCGCGAACGAGGCGGGGGTTACGGCTTCCGTCACTGCCAAAGGACACTCCAAATTTGAAGCCCTCAAATTTGATCTTCAAGCAAACGCGCAACTTTCGTACCCGAGGATGAAACCCCTCGTTCTGAAGCAATCGCTGAGTTTCTCCAGCAAGTACCTGAACACGGAGCACAAGAGCGAAGTGCTGGTTTTCGAACATGCCGTCGAGGGAAAATCGCACACGGTGGCGGGTTTGCAAACGGAGAAAAACACAGTGGAGCTTAGTAACGGTGTGCTGATCAAGATAAGCAATCAGATGAACTTGGACAGCAACACCAAGTACTTTCACAAACTGAACATCCCCAAACTGGACTTCTCCAGTCAGGCCGACCTGCACGAGGAAATCAAGGCCCTGTGGGACTCTCAGCAGATAGCATGGACGTCTTCGGGGAGAGCAGCCTGGAAACTGGCCTGCCCCCAGCTCTCAGACGAGGGGACACGTGAATCACACATTAGCTTCGCCATGGGAAAACGCCTCACTTCCTTTGGATTTTCTAATAAGATCAATAGCAAACACCTGAGGCTAAACCAAACCCTGGCTTTTGAATCCGGCTTCCTCGACTATTACCAGTTGGAAATCCGGTCACAGGTGGAATCCCAGCATGTGGGCCACAGTGTTCTCGCCGCTAAAGGCACAGCCCAGCTGGGAGAAAGGAAGATAGAGGTAACCGGCAACCATGATGCTCAATTAAATGGGAAAGTTAGTGGAAATTTGAAAAACTCTCTCTTCGTTTTAGCAGTGCCACTTGAGATTACTGCATCCACAAACAATGAAGGAAACCTGAAAGTTATCTTCCCATTAAAATTGACGGGCAAAATAGACTTCCTGAATAACTACGCACTGTACTTGAGTCCCAGTGCCCAGCAAGCGAGTTGGCAAGCCAGTGCCAGGTTCAATCAGTATAAGTACAATCAAAATTTCTCCGCTGGAAACAATGAGAACAGCACGGACGCCCATTTAGGACTAAGTGGAGAAGCCAACCTGGATTTCCTAAACAGCCCGTTAACGATTCCGGAAATGACCCTGCCTTACGCGGGATTCAAGATTCCCCAGGTGAAGGATTTCTCCTTATGGGAGAAAACAGGCTTGAAGGAATTCTTGAAAACAACAAAGCAATCATTTGATTTAAGCGTGAAGGCTCAGTATAAGAAAAACAAAGACCAGCATTCTATCCTAATTCCTCTGGACGCGTTTTATGCGTTTATCAATCGGAACGTCAAGTCCTTTAACAGACAGGTTGAGAAAGTCAGAGGCAAGGCATTGGATCTTTTGACCAAATCCTATAATGAAGCAAAAAATAAGCTTGACAAGTACACGGCTGAAAAATCTCTGAACAAGGAACGCAGGACCCTTCGGATCCCTGGATACACTCTGCCCGTAGTCAACACTGAACTCTCTCCATTCACAGTGAAGATGTGGACATTCGGCTTTGAGATCAGCACCCCCAACGTCACCACTCCAGATTCTGGCTTCCGTGTGCCCTCCTACACAATTCTCCTGCCATCTCTAGAGCTGCCAGCCCTTAATGTCCCTAGGAATTTTCTCAAGTTTTCTCTTCCAGAGGCAAAGGTATTAAGCATCCCAAACATTGTAATTCCGGCCATGGGCAATCTTACCTATGATTTTTCCTTTAAATCAAGTGTCATTACGCTGAATACAAATGTGGGACTTTACAACCAATCAGATATTGTGGCTCATTTCCTTTCTTCCTCCTCTTCAGTCATTGATGCCCTGCAGTACAAATTAGAGGGCACCTCGAGTTTGACGAGGAAAAGGGGGTTGAAGTTAGCCACGGCTCTGTCTCTGAGTAACAGATACGTGGAAGGCAATCATGATAGTACCATTAGCTTCACCAAGAAAACCATGGAAGCGTCAGTGACCACCACCGCAAACGTCCAAAGTCCAATTCTAAGGATGAATCTCAAGCAAGAACTGAACGGCAACACCAAGTCAAAACCTACTGTCTCTTCTGCCGTTGAATTAAAGTATGATTTCAATTCCCCCAAACTGCGCTCCACTGCTACAGGGACAGTAGACCACAAGTTCAGCTTAGAAAGCCTCACTTCTGACTTTTCCATCGAATTATCTAACAAAGGAGATGTCAAGGGCTCGGTCCTTTCGCAGGAATATTCTGGAATGGTGGCCGGGGAGGTCAGCACCTACTTAAATGCCAAGGGGACTCGGTCTTCACTGAAGCTACAAGGGGCTTCCAAAGTTGACGGACTCTGGAATCTTGAGGCAAAAGAAAGCTTTGCTGGAGAAGCCTCTCTCCAACGCATCTATGCCACCTGGGAACACGGCACCAAGAACCACTTTGAGCTAACGCGCCCCTTAACATCCGGAGAGCACTCCGGCAAAGCCACCCTGGAACTCTCTCCCTGGAAAATGTCAGCCCTTGCTCAGGTCCATGCAAGTCAGCTCAGCTCCTTCTTTGACCTCGATCACCTTGGCCAGGAAATGTCCCTGAATGTTAACCCCGAGAGCCAGAAGGCCAGCTGGAAAGGCGAGGTCCGGACCCACCCCTTGTCTCTCCAGCATGATGTACAACTCTCCAATGACCCAGAGGAGACGCGCCTTGACATGGCAGGTGCCTTAGAAGCGTACCTACGGGTCCTCGACGGCATCGCCCTACCTGTTTATGACAAGACCTTGTGGGAATTCCTTAAGCTGGATGTAACCACCAGTAAGGACAGGAAACAGTATTTTAATGCCTCCACGGCCCTTGTATACACCAAAAACCCCAAGGGCTATACTTTCGCTGTCCCTGTGCAAGAATTGGCTGATAAGTTTGTTATTCCTGGATTGAGGCTAAAAAATCTGAACTCGGTTCTTCTCACACCCGCATTCCAAGTCCCGTTTACAGATCTCCAGGTTCCATCCTACACACTTGATTTCAGTGAAATAAAGATCTACAAGAAGCTAAGTAGTTCGCCATTTGCCCTCAAGGTACCAGCACTGCCCCAAGTGAAATTCCCTGAGGTTGATGTGTTAACTAAGTATTCTGGACCAGAAGACTCCCCGGTTCCCTTTTTTGAGGTTACTGTACCTGGATTTCAGTTAACTATGCCCCGGTTTACATATCTAAACAGTATTTCTGTGGGTGCTACTGTTCTGGATCTAAATGACATGGCCAGCCAGATTGCAGACTTCAGGTTGCCAAACATCACTATACCTGATCAGACTATTGAGATTCCTTCCATTAAGTTCTCTGTACCTGCGGGGATTTACATCCCTTCCTTTGGGGCACTGACAGCACGTTTTGGAGTAGCCTCTCCCCTGTACAATGCTACTTGGAATGCTGGCTTGCAAAACAAAGAAGGTCAAGTTGAAACATTCCTGGATTCCACCTGCAGTTCGATCATACAGTTCCTGGAATATGACCTTAAAGGTAAGGAACTGTCCCAACTCGTCCTGTATAAGAACTCTATATATTACATGTTTTAGAGAGAGTCGCGAATCAATAATGATGCATTTAGATATGACTAGAGGCACAATGACTCTCTATAGAACATTTAAAAGAAGAGATACATCTGTACCGACATGTAACATCCCGTAGAGACCTACTGGCATTTAAGAACACATTCAAGGAAAGTAGAATTTTCTATAATGACTTTAGGACTGATAATTTCTCCTATTTATTTCTTTTAAATGTGGCTGCATGTTTCAAAAATATACATAAAATATATGTGTATCATTGACATACACATACTATTAAGTACCCAGGACTTAATATACACATACTGAGTTAAGATAGATTTCTCCTGTTGTTCAGTGACAATGTCTGTGTCCTACAGTTACTAATCGAATGAAAAATCCCTCCTTTACAGTTATGGGAACCTACAAGATTGAAGATGGCATGTTGATCTATGTGGGTAAAGGAACATTTACACACCGTGACATCAACGCGGAATATAAAGAAGATGCCAAACTACAAGGATATCCGTATAAAACTTTTATTGACACTTAGTCCCTTTTCAGATCATTGTCATTTTTAGGCCACCCCTGTACCCCTTTCCTGACGGCTCCTCTGCTTTTCTGCTCGCAGGGACTGGGAAGGAGAGATCCGCCTGGACATCACCAGCCCCGCCTTCACCGATGTCCACGTACACTGCCGTGCACGTGGAAATGTCTACTACTCGGTAGCCTCTCCGGCCATAGGCACGGTGGGCCTGGACTTGGAATCTGATAATAACACCATAGCATACAATTACTACTACCGCCCTCGGGTGAGTCCCAGCTAGTGGGGAGTAGAGGTTTGGGGCTGATAAATATAATTCAGTACGAAGCGTTTTCTCAGGGCTTTCCCAGATCAGGTGAAACACGGCAATGAGCAGGCTGAACAATTCTCTGGGAGATAGTACAGGGAGTCTTTTATTGATTCTAATCATTAGATGTACCGGTGACATCATTTCACCATGTCACTTCACTACTGTTGGGCAACTAGAGAAAGAGGAGGGTGATGGCTCACCACCTGAGGCATGAGCAGATGGTGTCAGATGCTGAGTGCATCTGGAGAATTTTCAGATGAGATACCCCAGACAGTGGCTTCTGGAGAATTCTCAGATGAGATATCCCAGATTGGCCTCATTGTGCTTTGCAAGCTTTCTGGGGCCAAGTCTAAGATGCCATTCAATTTCGTAGATGAGAAGAAGCTATGAGATTCGAGGACTAAAGCATGTCATAGGCTTGGAAAAATGAGTGGCTCCTGAGGCCGGTGTTCTAGATCTCTGCTGGATGGGCCTGTTTTGCTACTGCTTTTTTTTTTTTCCTCTCTGAATTAGTCTTTTCCCGTCTCTGTCTCCCCTCCCCTTGCTCCTCCTCCGATCTTCAGTCCTGGGAAGGCCTTAATGTGAAATGTTACTGTGCACAAATGCCATGCGTAATTTTATCCTTTCCGAGGCGCGCGATAAAGAGGAATTAACAACAGTAGACTTGTTTCACCGTAAGACAAGCACGTGAACTGACATAAGAAAGATAAATTCCCTCGAGGATGCGAAAGACGCTCTGATCTTTGCTTTTAACTGCTAATGAAGTTTCAGGGTAGTGTGTTATGTAATCAGGATAATTGAAAACATGTTCTTTTTATCCTTCTCTTTTTTTTTTCTTTCTGCTTTTAGTCGTCTCCAGATAAAAACCTCAGCATACTCAGAATTGAGTTTAGGCTCCCGCACTTGAAATCGAATGAGAAATTTCAGATGAAAGTTAACTGGGAAAAGGAAACCGTGTCCCAGTTGCTCGGGTCCCTGAGAGACAACGTGCCCAAGGCAGCAGGGACCCTTTATGACTATGTCAACAAGTGCCACCAGGAGTACACAGGACTTAATCTCAGAGAGGCCTCTTTCAAACTGAGAAGAAGCCTGCAGAACAAGGCTGATGAGACCTACCAGGGAGCGCTGGGTCTGATGGACAAGGTGGACAAGACCCTCGAATTCAAGAGGATGGCCAGAAGCGCTGCTAGAACCTACCAGCTGTGGAACGACGAGGCGCAGATTATGTACCAGGAGCTGTGGGATGAGGAGGGCAACATCGATCTCCAGAGGCTCCAAAATAAGGTGCTGAACATCGTCATAAACACCATTAGGGAATGGGAAACAGTAGTCAGGTCCGTAATTGCCTGGCTCATTGATTACCTGAAACTCACCAGGGTCCAGCTCCCAGGAAGAGCCATCGCCAACACTGCAGATGAACTCTCTACTCTGGTCATGCAGGCGGTAGGGAAGGCACTGCTGCAGGTACATTCCCACATACACAACGGGTTAGAAATACTGCTGTCCTACGTCCAAGGCCTGCTGGAGAAATCCGAATTCATCAAGGACCTAAAGATTCAACTTCCCTTTGATTACAGAAGTTTCAAACTAACAAACGTCACCTTGGCGTATGGGAAACAGTTGAACTCTTTCTCACAAAAGGTCCAGAGGGTGCTGAATGCCTTCAAGTCAAACAAAACTACCGTCATCCTGGGCGATCTTCAGAGATACTTAGAAGGTGTTTTCGAAAACATAAGAGAAGAAATCAACCGCTTAAAGATGAACAGACTTCCCGTTCTCATTAAGAATATCACACACAAGATCAAGACCACCTTCGACAGTTGCATGCAATACGTTACTCGGTTCCTGAAAGAAAAACTAGACCTTGACTTGGGTAAGTTAAATGAACTCGTCCAGAACAAGTTTCAAGAAGCGTCTCAAGAGTTAGAGCAGATCCAGCAGTACATCAAGGCTCTTCGCAAAGAATATCTTGATGCAAGTGTGGTCAGCTGGACACTGAAATACTACGAGTTTGAAGAAAAGGTGATCGACCTGGTCCAGAAGTTAGTATATGTCCTCAAGGACTTCCATTCCAAATACATTGTCAATGCTGCCGGCATTGCTTCCCAACTCTCAAGTGAGGCTGAGCAATTAGTGCAGAAATCCCTTAGCGTTCTTGTCGATGCGGAGGGGAAAGGGAAAGAGAAGATTGTACAGCTTTTTACCAGCGCTCAGGAAATAATTAAAAGCTGGACCGCTGCGATGAAGGAAATCATTTCTGATTACCACCAGCAGTTCAAACATATACTAGAGAATTTTTCAGACCGGCTCTCTGATTACTATGAAAAATTCATCGCTGAGTCCCAAAGATTGATTGACCTGTCCATTCAAACATACCACATGTTTCTGATATATATCATTGGGTTACTAGAGGAGCTGCAATCGACCGCCTTCTATGACATGAGCCGTTATCTAAAGATTGCTCCGGGAGAATTAACTATCACCTTGTAATTTGTGTAAAGCAATTCTCATTTCTTCTTCTACTCCAATTAAGTTTCCATAGAGTAGAAAAAAAAATCAAACTGTATGCCTTGACATAATTATAAACACTGAGCTAGTCCTGGAGCAGGCAGCTGACTGTGAGCAGAAGCACATGGGAACTAGACCTGACGGAGGCTGGTGGCAGGTCTCTGAAGGTCTCGGAACTCTGGGAGACATTTTTTTTTTGCAAGTGAAAGGAAATCAGTATCCGAATTATTTTGTTAAACTTGGGGGCGGGGAGGGGGAACAAATAAACGTATTCTTTATTATGTATCATCTCTCTCGTATGGTTCATTCTTCTTGAGAGCAAAATGAGGGTTTTGATTCACATGTCTGATGTTTCAAAAAAAAAAAAAAACCCAGAAGAACACACTGTATTTAGAGTGACAAAGGGAAAAGGGAGAATTTGTGAAGGGAAATATTTTGCCACTTAAGAAAAAAAACAGATAACGGATCTCAGGGATTGCATTTGCCAAGTGGAAAGGAAAAACCATTTGCAAAGGTGGTCACATAATTGGACCCGGAGGAGCACGTCATTTGTCCTCATGTACCCACAACCTTGCTCACCAACCCTCCGCCTCTGCCAGCCAGGCTCTCTGCTAGGCTCTGAGATCACCCAACCCCAGAAGTCTCCCAGAAACCCAGCCAGGATCCACTGAATGCAAAGAAAGTAAGGGCAGAAGAGAAGGCAGGGGGATATGCATTCCTCACATTTCCGGGATCCGCACGTATTTATTCTCTTGAATGTCCTTATTTTTCCGAGTGTAATAATATCTAACAATCCCAAGTGTAAATAAGACCCGAGGATTTCCCTTGCCACATGCACTTGCTTCCACCTCAGATTGTGAACATTGGAGGGGTCAGTCAGAACGTCCTAGCTGAGCTTTAGTAAGGGAAAGCAGCGAAGATCCCATGCAACGCAACCTTCACTAATAACATTGGGAAAAATACACATGGCTTTCCTTTCTGGGGCGCCGAAGAACAAAGGAAGGCTGTGTAACTTTGGGGGAGTAGGAAATGAGAGATCACCCCCAAGTCTTGCATGAGGCCTGTTTGGAGAAGGCCCTTCTTATCCAAAAATGCCCCCAACCTGCACCATGCTTTCATAAAGCCTTCCCATTCTCTTGGTGGAGCCCACAGTTAAAATGCACACCTTACCAGAAAAGAAAACTAAAACTGGGACTCCCATTTGATCCAGTGATCCCTCTCCTAGGAATATATCTCAAGAAACTAGAAACACCAATCAGAAAGGATATATGCATGCCTATGTTCATAGCAACACAATTCACCATAGCTAAGATTTGGAAACAGCCTAAGTGCCCATCAGCAGATGAGTAGATTAAAAAAACTGTGGTACATCTACACAATGGAATACTACGCTGCAGTAAAAAAGAGGGAATTCTTACCATTTGTAGCAGCATGGATGGAACTGGAGAGCATTATGCTAAGTGAAATAAGCCAGTCAGAGAAAGATAAATATCACATGATCTCACTCATACATGGGATATAATGAACAACATAAACTGATGAACAAAAACAGATCCAAAGACAGAGAAGCATCGATCGGACCACCAAACCTCAGAGGGAAGGTAGGGGAGGGTGGAAATAAAAGGGAGAGGTCAACCAAAGGACTTGTATGCATGCATATAAGCCTAACCAGTGGACACAGACACTAGGGGGATGAGGGCTTGAGAAGGGGAGTGGAGGCAATGGGGGGATAAGGACACATATGTAATACCTTCATCAATAAAGAAAAAATGACATTTAGGATACGATGGATTCAATACAACACATGATTCAAATTCTAAAAAATAAATAAAATACCTGTTTTCTTTTAAAAAAGGAATGTTTTAACCAATGATTGTATTGATTTGATGTTCTTACAAGTACCTCTACAAACCAAACAAGAAAACAGAGCTCTTCCTCTTGTACAGTTGTTAATTTTTGGCCTGTTTTCCTGAGCGCCAGCCAACGTGTACATCTCCTGAGAACATACTGTGCGGTAACGTGGCAAGCGCCGCCGTAAACACAGATATCCCTCCTGTAAAACAAACATCCAAAGTTTAAAACCAAAGGACACGGGGAATCATGGAACCCAGCCCAGGTTCACAGAATGTTGGAAGAACTCTTGAGCCGTGCGCTTTGATTTGACTCCCACATCCTGCCCAGACGTGTCACGCTGTCCCCAGACGAGGCCTGCGAGTAAGTGGGTCAGTTGGGAGTGGGCACCGCCAGGTGAATTCAAAACTACCTTCGTTCTCTTTGCTTTTCACTCGGAGGCTGGTCAGCTGTGGAGCCCGGGGCCCTTTTATTGGCGAGACGAGCAAAGCCCCCCCTGACTTCATATCCCAGGCCCCTCTGGTGGCTCTAATTTATGACTCAGTCCCCATTCCGTCAGAGAAGGGACCAAGCTGGACCTCAAATGGGGCCTGCAGCATGGGAGCCAGCGTGGACAGATGTTCCCTCTAAAAGTGTCTAATAACCGGAGATAAATGTGCAGCAACAGACCCCACCTCTCAGCCCGTCTCCTTGTCTGATGGTTTCACAAGAGCAGGTCGGCGGCAGCTCTCTTCAGAGCATTCCATTTGCAGGTGGGATGGTTGAGCGGTCAACAGCAAATAACATTCCGGGGCCTCATAAAAGCTGGTGGAGTAGGCACACATGTTCTACCCAGGAGAGGGCCCTTCTTCTCCTTACAGACAGACTCACACATGCCTCATGTCTGAGCAGTGCTTCAGGTCAGTGATACCGGGTATTGGGCACCAAGCTCTGACCCTGGCATCAATGTTATCTCTTTTTTTATTATTATTATTGATTTTTTACAGAGAGGAAGGGAGAGAAGTAGAAAGCCAGAAACATCGATGAGAGAGAGACATCGATCAGCCGCCTCCTGCACACCCCACAGTGAAAATGTGCCCGCAAGCAAGGTACATGCCCCCGACCAGAATCGAACCTGGGACCTTTCAGTCCGCAAGCCGACGCTCTATCCACTGAGCCAAACGGGTCTCGGCCAATGTTATCTCTTGACGGCACCATGGAGACCTGGTTTTGGGTGAGAAGAATAACTCAAGCCTTGGAGTGAGTCTGGTCTATGAGCTGGTAACCTGTGTCCCATCCTGGTTTGAAAGCTATGGCTAGGGTTACAACTGTACCAAAAGCCATACTGACCAGAGGGCCCCAGAGTTTAGACTCTAAACCAGAGTCTGACCTGAGGAAGGGCCGCTCAGCAATAGCTCAGCTCCACCAACATTCCGCATGTTGCCCATGTAGACTCTCCACTCCTCTCACCCATTATGTGACACCCAACCAGGTTGGCATGTAGGTCCCTGTAGAGCGATGGGCCCATGATAACTCCAGAAGAACTAAGGCCCTTGTCCTGAGGCTGGGCTAGCTGGTCCCATGATGCACTGGGAAGTTATGGGGGAAAACAGTAGGGAGAGGTTGGAATACTGCATTCAGCTCTACCGAACTGAGGTGGAGAAGCCAGGGCAGTCACTATGTCTCTCTTTTCAAAAGAAGACCTACAGTCTGAGGTCAAATTTAAGTGTCACTATTATAACCTCAGGAAGGTTACCTAGCTTTTCTCATCATTAGTTTCATCTTGCAAATGGGGATCTCGAAAGAAGGATAGGTTGAGGCACTCTGAACAGGCGTAGAAAGTGGCTCCCTCTTGTGTTACAGGGGTGTAATGAAGATTAAATGAAATCATGTATGTCAGGTGCCTGCACACAAGGTGGATAAATGGATTGTATCATGTTGACAGAAGTTAAAATGAATGAAGGATAGTAATTATAATTACACACAACTACAGAGAAGAATTTTACCGGTGTGATATGGAGTAAAAAGGTAAGTCCCAGGAAATTAGACACAACAGGATGCCCTCTTAATAAAGTTAGAATCAATTAAAACCAAATAATTTGTTTTCTAGGATAATAGTTTTAAAGAAGGGGAATGTAAACTTAAAATTCGGGATAAGTTACATTTGATAGAGAGAGGCTGGGGAAAGATGGATGTATTAGTCAGA
>PVJN01060079.1:0-11558 GCA_004026805.1 Lasiurus borealis
TGTGGTAGGAGGGAACCCACTTTCCCTGAGTATATTGATACCAAGTCTCTGAATTATATTTCTGTTGGGAAAAAATAAGAGAAAGATGTTTTTTTGGTGAGAAACCAATAGCATCTACCATGCCACAAAGACTGGTATATACATCAAAATATCAATTTATTAATTTATACCGAGAACTATTTTTGCCAAACGAACTGCACACTTGAATTCTCTGGCCAATATATTCTTTCCTTATAGAAGAACAGCAACAACAAATTTTGAGGAAAGTTATCATGAGAGAGCTACAGGTGAATGCAGAATCAGACATAGCGGAGTGGTTATTTCTCTATGCTCAGATTGATTCCTCTGCCTGCACTGCTTTTTCTCTTTTTTAACTCCCACATATCGTTTAAAATTCAGCTTAAGCATCATCTCTTTTAGAAAGCTTTCAAAGGTCACTCCCACCTTGTCCACCTGCATATCCCACCCCCCACACTGAATTGCTTGCCTCTTTTCTGTATTACCATGGCATACTGTGCATAACTGTATCATTACACCTACTCTATTGTACCATACTTAACAATTTATGTGTTATTTCCTCTAAATGAGAGTTTCTTAAAAGCAGAAGTTGTGTTAACATGTTTTTATAGATTTAGTGGCAGCACAGAGCTCAATATACAGATATCAAGGGATAAGTATTTGTGATAGGCAGAGTAATCTGCCCCCACAAAAATTGTCCAAATCCTAATCCTTGAAACTTGTTATGATGGTTAATTTTATGTTGTAAAATAAGAGGATGTTTTTTGGATTAGATTAACTTCAATTTTTTTTTCAATAACAGTTTACATTGTATTAGTTTCAGGTGTACAGCATAGTGGTTGGACAGTCATATGCTTTAAAAAGTGGTTCCCCTGACCCTGAGCCCTGGCCAGGTAGCTCAGTTGATTAGAATCATGGTGGGTTAGATCATCGTCCTGATACACCTAACTGTAGATTTGATCCCCAGTCAGGGCATATACAAGAATCAACCAAATGAATGCATAACTAAGTGGATCAATAAATCTCTCCCTCTAATTACAAATAAATTTGTTTTTAAAAGAGTGATCCTCTGATATTTCAAGTACCTGCCTGGCTACATACATAGTTGTTACAATATTATCAATTATATTCCTTATGCTGTAATTTACATCCCTATGACTATTCTGTAACTAGCAATTTGTACCTCTTACTATAATTCCTTCATCTTTTTCACCCAGATCCCTAATACCCCTCTTCAATAGCAGCCATCAGTCTGTTCTCTGTATCTAGGCGTCTGTTCTATTTTGTTTATTCACTTACTTTGTTCTTTATATTCCACATATAAGTGAAATCATGTTATTTGTCTTTCTCTGATTTATTTCACTTAGCATAATACTGTCTAGGTCCATCCAATATACCACAAAAGGTAATATTTCATTTTTTATGGCCAAGTAGTATACCATTGTGTACTTTTTTATCCACTCTTCTGTTGATGGGCATTTGGGTTGCTTCCATGTCTTGATTATTTAAATAATGTGCATGTGCATATATTCTTTCAAATTAGTGTTTTGTGTTTCTTAGAATATATATCCAGAAGTAGAATCACTGAGTCATAAGGCAATTCCATTTTTAATTTTTTTTAGGAACCTTCACACTGTTTTCCATAGTGGCTCTGCCTATCTTCATTCCTACCAAGAGTGCACAAGGGTTCCCTTTTCTTCACATCCTCGACTGGCCTATTTGTTGATTTATTGATGATAGCCCTTCTGACAAGTCTAAGGTGGCATCTCATTGTGATTTTGATTTGTGGATGAGATTAACACAGATTGCTCTCCACTTGTGAGTAGGCCTTGTTCAATCAGTTGAAGCCGGAATAGAACAAAAAGACTGACCTCCATGAGCAACAGAAAATTACCAGTAGATTGCCTTCATGCTTTATCCACTTTCCTGGGTTTTGAGCCTGCTGATTCACACTGCAGATTTTGGACATGTCAATCTCCATAATCATGTGAGCTAATTCCATATATATCTCCCATTGGTTCCGTTTCTCTGAAGAAACTTGGCAAATAGAGCTGTGAATATAGCATCTGATATGGCAAAGGGGGATTTTCAAGTGTAATTAAATTAAGGGTCTAGAGATGGAAAGATTATAAGATTATCTATAATTATCCAGTAGGCCCAACATAATCACAAGGGTCCTTATAAGAGATACAAGTGTCAGAGTTAGAGAATATGTAATGACAGAAGCAGGGGTCCAAATGACATAATTGTAGCTGGGGACCACAAACAAGGCTATAATCCAGCAGTTGATAAAACAAGAGGTAAACTCTCTCCTTGAGTTTCAGAAGGAACCCTGCCCTGTCACACCTTGATTTTAGCCCAATAGGACCTATTTTTTTACTCTGACCTCCATAAATATAAGATAATAGATTTATGTTGTTTTAAATCAGTGTGTTAGTAATTTTTTTTTTCAGCAACAAGAGAAAATGAATACAGTGGTAAAGAACTTTTTGGGGTGGTGGCAAAATGAGGTAAGTAATTAATGCATTGGGCTATTGTAATAACAACTAGCATTTAATCATTGCTTGCTATATAGTAGGTGTCTACACATTCAGTATTGATCCAAATAACCTAACCAAGATCAAGATACTATACAGATAAACAAACCAAAATTCAGAAATATTGAATAACTTTATGAAAGTACCATGCCAATAACTGAAATAATAGGTATTAGAAATCAAGGTAGATTTCTCTAAATCCCACTGTCTCCAAGATATCCTGAGACATGGAGCTCTACAACAGGGCAACCAAGGATGGCTTTGAGAGCTTTTGAGTCTCCTCCATCTCCTTCAGCATCCCTAAATAACAGTGAAATTGAAGTGAAAACAGTGTGCTTATTTGCAAATGCAATTTCAAGACAGGTTTCTAGCTTCTCATGGTGGGGGATCACCTCCCCAAATCCCTCCCATAAGAAATTCTGGAGCTGCCCAACAGTCTGTCCACAGAGTCCTGTTAGTAGGCTCCCATTCTCCATGAACTGAGACAGCCTAAATAATGGGGACCTGGCTTGTCCTTATTGTCATGTTTTGTATGTTTATTAATTCCTATATTTTGAAAATATTAATTCAATCAATTAAACCCTAACCAGTGCTTCCTCAGCAATGAACCCATCTTTTAAGATGATTTTGCATATCTGTAAGTGCATCCACTTTTTACAGATTTCATAAATTTATAATGAAATGAAACTATTTCCAACTCTATGTACTTCACCAATACCTCACCCCAATGTACTGCCTACACACAAATTTATGCAATGCACATTTGTCAGTGCACATTTAGAAAATCTTTTTAATGAGCATAGACTTACAAAATTCTTGCTTTATAAAATACCAATTGAAATAATTAGTAAACTTTAAACTCTGCTAAAAATGTAAATAAGTGCAACCATAAGTTTATTTTTAGTTATCATATTTTGGTATAAAAATCTACTGGGACATATTTAACATAATAGTAATCATTAGTTTTCTATACCTATGGATAAAATAGAAAGGTCTGTTTCTTTTATTTATTTTTAAGGGTTTTTTTTTATTTTGGAGACTATTAAAATTGCTTTATGGCTGACATATGAAAGAATTAACTGAATGTAATTTTTTGACTAATTAAAAAGTACCTTTTTGAAACACGATAATTAGAAAAGATTGTGGTGAGTATATTTCTAATAGGGATAATTTAGAGTCTGTCCATTTAAAACCAATATGGTTGGTCTCATCATCACTACCCATGACTTCACATTCAGAGCATTCTTTAAAATTTGAGAACTATACATTTGTCAATCACACAAAAAGTTACTTAGAGTATACACATAAAGTACAGTATCTTTACTGGTCTTTCTGGTAAATATATTAATTAACTTACTTCAAAATCTTAAGTAGAATGATAAGAAAAATTGTAATTAAAAAAAAGTTTCCTTCTCTTTGTCTATTTTTAATCACAAACACAATTTACAGTAGCAAATTTTGAAGAAATAGTATTTTCATGTGTAGACTCTAACGAGCAAAATAAACTGATGAGTAAAATAGAACCAGAGACAAAGCAGCATGGAACACACTGTCAAATCTCAGAAGGAAGGCAGGGGTGGATGTGTGGGTGGGAAGAGATCAATCAAAGAACTTGTATGCATATAAGCATAACCCATGGACACAGACAATAGGGTGGTGGAAGCCTGGGGTAGGTAGCAGGGACAGGCTAGAAGAGGTTAATGGCGGAAAAAGGAGAACATATGGAATAGTTTCAGCAATAAAGATTTTTTTTAAATGTGTTGTTTTTACATCCAAAAAAAATCTATAGCTATTAAATAAAACTAAAAATAAATAAAAGCTCAAATATTTTTTGATGATCTTTTCATCTTTTCTCTGCCAAATCAGTTTCAACTTTGACTCTTCCTTTTCCCTAAGCAGGCACTTGTTTTAATCACTGTCAATTCCGCATCCTTAGTATTTCCATCTGTAGTGCAGCTCTTAGTTAATCATCTGTTTGCTTGGTTTACTGAGTAATCTTCTAAATAGTTTCTCAGGTTCTTTGCCTCTAACCTCTGCTATCAAACTCCCACCCACAATCATCCTCTCAAATTCCAGCAGACCCATTATTCTCTGTAAAATAAAAACCTAATCCTGCTACTTGCTACTTAAATCCTTCAACAGCTTCTAATTGTCCTAAGAATAAAGTTCAAACCCCAAAAGTTGGGACATGAGACCTTAGATAATTAGGACCCTCTTTAGGTCTCCTATACAGTCACTTAACAATAAGAAACTTGACTGGAGCTTTATAAAAAAACCTTTATATTCTCATTGCCAGTTCAGTGCCTAGAAGATAGCAAGTGCTCCATTAATGTTTGTTAAGGAGTTTCTGGCCTAGTTCTCTGGTTTAAAAAATATGCTTTCAATCTATTGAAGCTTAAATGAAGTGAACAAGCCTCCTGACTTTTCCATCAGCAAATTAATTCTATGTGTAATCACAGGATAATCATTTTGTGTTATTTTCTTTTGCATGGAGTGCAGGGGATGTCTTACTTTCCTTTGGTAGTTTGGTTATGTTTTACTAGAGATCTGGTGCATGAAAATTTATGTACTGGAAGGGGGGCCCCTCAGCCCAGCCTGCCCCCTCTCACAGTCCGGGAGCCCTCAAGGGCAGGAGGCGACCCAGAGATCAGGGGAAGGTGACATCCACATCACGCCTCTGCTGCTGCCACTGTCGACAGTGCAAGCTTTGGCTGGCCCTAGCTACTTGAGCCTCGGGTTGGCTCTGGGTGGCTGAAGGGCTGAGGGTACTGGGTGCCACCATCTTGTGGCTGTGGGTGCCACCATCTTTGAGGGCAGACCAGTCGATTAGCATATTTCCTCTTTATTAGAAAGGATTACTAGTGCCAAGATATTTATGCACACTGCCTCTAATACTGACAAACCTTGTTAAGAAAAATATTTTTGTTTTGATTTTACAGGCATGGAATCAGGCTGAGAGAAGTTAGAAAAGTGTAGGCCATTATTTGAGCTGAGGTTTTGTCCAACTCCAGAGCTTGCCTCATTCCACCAGGCTTCTTGTGAGAGAAAATGATGGAGACCCTAACCCCAGGCTGGTGACAAAAGGGGTCCATGATACAAAACCATCAGCCTTCCTCTCTGATGGCCTGAAATGGAAATATTAACAAGTTAACACTTTTTGTTATTTCTGAATTTAAGTGAATATGTTACATAATTAGCATTGGACTGCTTTTGTTTATTAAACTGTAAGGAGAGAACAAAAAGAAAAAGAAGTAAAAAAAAATGAATAAAGAAGAGTAAAACCCCGTCCTCATAAGATTAAAACACACACAACAGCTCTAGCCAGTTTGGCTCAGTGGATAGAAAGTTGACCTGTGTACTGAAGGATCCTGGGTTCAATCCAATCAAGGGCACATGCCCAGTTTGCAAGCTCCATCTCCAGTAGGGGGCATGCAGGAGTTAGCTGATCCATGATTCTCTCTCATCATTGATGTTTCTATCTCTCTCTTCCTCTTTCTTCTTCTCTGAATAAAAATATATTATAAACAAACAAACAAACAAATAAAAAACACACACAACAAGCCACAGCAGTGGTCAGCAAACTCATTAGTCAACAGAGCCAGGGTTTGCCGACCACTGACATAGAGAATGTCCAGATGCTGAGTAGGAAGAGTGCAATTTTGAGAGCATTTCAGTATATTTGGAAATTGGGAAGCAGAGGGATGGGTAGTTTTAGAACAGGCTGAGTGGCACCGAGCCATCTCTTTTTCCATTTTGCCATCTGGCTCCACCACAGGGATGTGCCTACCTCATTGGCAGGCTATTGTGTTTGTGGGTCAGGACATACCTCTCTTGAGCAGGTGAATGCTTAAACATTTTTATTCCTTTTTTTCCCCACCGCTCATGCTGTTTCCACCTCCTGCCTCCCAACAGTACTATCAGTATTTTTTCAGATGGAGTCCTTGAGTACTTAATTGGAAGCTGGCTATGCTGGGAGGCAGTGAGGAGTCCTGCTGAAGAGCAAATGATCCCACATCAGGCTGCCACTCCTGTGTGAGCTTGGACAAGCCGCTTAATTGTTCTTTGCCTCAAGTCTCCCCATCAATAAAATGTGAATCCATTAAAAAACAATAAATATGAAGCACCTATTGTGTGCCAAGAATCATTTGATCTTCTCAGGATAGAGCAATTAACAAAACAGAGAGCCTATATTCCAATGGGGCAGACACACGTTAACCACATGTATACCTTAATGATATATTTTAAATGTAATGAAAAAAAACAGAGGGATAAGAGTGACAGGGAGTGATGCTTTAGATACATGGTCAAATAAGGCCTCTCTGAAGAAGTGTATTTGAGCAGGGTCATAAAAACACCCACAAATGAGTCATGCCATAGCTGTAAGGGACTCAGAACAGCAGGTACAGAAGCCCTGAGAGGGGCAAGCAGTTTGTTCAAGCAAGTGCACAGTGAGAGCAGCTAAGGCCCAGATCATCTGGGCTTGTAGGCCTTGGTAAGGACTTTGAATTGATTCTAAGAGTGATTAGAGATGTATCACTTAAACTTCAATCACAGGTAACAGAAAAGTCTCTCATTATTTCTTTAAAAAGAAACTTGGGTGCTTATAAAGCCACTAAAAAGGTTAGAGGAGCAAGCACTAAACTGGTCCTCAGGAATGAGACCCAGAACACCACCGCCCACTCAGCCTCTGTCACAGTCAGGAAGGCAGGCAATCAAGAGGCTACAGATGAACTGAGGATTTTGGGAATAGATGTCATGGCCATGATCCAGGGAACAGGAAGCCCTCATTGCTGCCACCAGCTCATCTCTTAACACCTACATCATCAATCAAAGCATGATATCTGAGACCATGCTTACCTGCTACAATAGTTAGAGCAGCCAGAACAGGGCCTTCTCCCCACTTCCACCTCCCTAATCTTTTTGTATGTGTCTAAGCCATAGCTGCAACACAGTCTAAGAAACATGATTTTTAATTTTCTAGTCTCTGCAGGATGAGAAAGCAGAGACCAGAATGGATGCTGAAGGCCTGGAGGAGGGTAAGGAGGAGGGGAGGGATGGTGTATGATTCGTTTGACATTTTAGCAGGATCACTTTCACTGCTATGTATAGAATACACTCTAGTGGGTCAATAACAGCTAAAGGGCTACAGCAGTAGTTTTGGTAAGAGACAGAGAGAGAAAAAGAAAAAAAGAGATAGAGAGAGAACCTTAGACTAGTGATCATAAAGGAAGAAATGATGAAATTATATATTTGTCACAAAATCACTCAATGTTCCTTTCTAGATCTGTGGATTTAAGCTCTAATGGAACTTGGTGCATAGGCTGAACCAAGATTATTCCTTTTGCTGGATTGAAAGAAGGTCTGGATAGCTTGAGAAATAGCTCCTTTTCTTTCTTTCTTTTTTTATAAATACATTTTATTGATTTTTTACAGAGAGGAATAGAAAGTCAGAAACATCAATGACAGAGAAACACCGATCAGCTGCCTCCTGCACTCCCCCCACTGGGGATGCGCCTGCAACGAATATACATGCCCTTGACTGGAATCAAACCCGGGACCCCTCAGTCCGCAGGCCAACACTCTAACCACTGAGCCAAACCGGTTTCGGTGATAGCTCCTTTTCTAAGGACCAGCAGAAGAGAATGAGGTCCCCATGCCCAGTTTATGGCACGAGCCACAGAATTCCATGAGAGATAATGTACATAAAAATATACAAATGTAAGGTCATTTTAAAAATCACAGATCTTAATAATAGTTAACCTAGTTACTAAACACTGGGGACATTGTTGTGAGGGGATTTTCACCTGTAACCTCTTTTAATCTTTACAACAAACTCTGAGGAAGTGTTATTATACTCATTTAATGAATAAAGAAATTGAAGTATAGAGAGGCTAAATAACATGCCTAAGGCCATATAGTTAGTAAGTTGCAGAGATGGAATTCAACTTAAGCTGACTGATTCGAGACTTCATGGCATTAAATATATTCTACCCAATTACACTCTTATTTAAGTGTAATTGGGTATAATATATTTGGTGATAAGTTGTATTGGAGGGCTGGAAAAAAAGGTGGGATACAGCAGTGGTTTTTGTAGGGGAGCCTTTAGGCTAACTTGGTTTGAAGTATGTCATTAGCACTAAGAAATTATTTACGGACTCTTGTGATAGTGTTAAGGTAGCACTAGCTGCTGTAACAAACTTCAAAATGTAAAATAGCTCAAATACAGTAGAAACTTATCTCATAGAGAACTTCAGTTCAAAACGGATGTTCCTGATGGCAGATTGCTCTCCTCTCAGTGCCAGTCCATCCGTGACCCTTTCATCTTCAACACATGATGATTTCCAAGGCTGCTGTGTTCATGTCTGTCCAACTAGAGGAAGGGAAAAGAGCGTGGGATGGTCTGATGGACCAGTTCTGGAAGTGGCATATGTCACTTCACCTCACATTTTATTGGCTAGGACTCAGTCACTCACTGCATCTAACTGTAAGGCAGACTGGAAAATGTCTGGCTAAGTGCCCAACTAGCCTGTCTGCCACAGTTGATCTCACTTATGACATGCCTTCTCTCAATTTTGACCTCAAAAAAAGCCTGAAACTTTAGTTTGGGATAACCTTGTTTTTTTGCCGTGTAAAATTTACATTTAGGTCAAATAGACTGCATGCCTCTTTCTTTTAGGGCCTCACATCTTACAGAAAGTTTTAAAGCTCTCATATTTATAAAGATTCCTTTAAATCTTAATAAAATATTTACAATCTTGTTATGCTTATCTAATTTAGTGACACCTAAAATTTTAATGCACTGATATAAGCAAATATATAAAAATGCTATTTTCATCTATTGCTATTTGCATATTAATGAATATCAGGCATTCACAAAAATAGTAACGATGATATCTTTTTAAAAAGCAAAAAAACTGATTAGCCAAAACCAGTTTTGCTCAATGGATAGAGCATCAGCCTTCGGACTGAAGAGTCCCAGGTTTGATTCTGGTTGGGGGCATGTACCCTGTTGTAGGCAAATCCTTGAAGGGAGGTGTGCAGGAGGCGGCTGATGGATGTTTCTCTCTCATTGATGTTTCTAACTTCCTATCCCTCTCCTTCCCTCTCTTTAAAAAAATCAATAAAAAGTATTTTTCAAAAAAGAAGTTCAATAGTAAAAAAACAAACACACTGATTAGATTGTGCTTAAAAATCCAGGAATACCCCTTAATCTTCTCCAAGTTTCAAACATTTCCTGTTGTAACACACATTTTAACTTTGTTTTCACTAACAATTCTGTCTCCACTTCTAATTTGTGGGTGTTTTCCCAACACCATCAAGCAATTCTCTGATACCAACAGGATGTCCTATGATTAAACTCAATTCTGACACTATCTTCCTGAAAATAGCATCTGATCCCTCAGGCTAACGGATCGCCCCATAAGGACGGCCCCTGCCTCCCCTCTGATGGCAATCACAAGTCCAGGTTGTCACGTGTGCTTCTGACCAATCAGCTATAAGTTTGAGGTGCCAATGACAACATATAATTCAGAAACAGCCAGGTAGAAGAGATATACAAGGCAAGATATGGGGGAAGGGCTTGGAGTTAAAATGTACTAAAGGATCTTGAAATCAAATGGAAAATCTTCTATTCCATTAAATCCTCATTGCCATATTTATTGCATACCCATATAATTAATTGGGTATGGGTTCTCTGCTGATGAAAGACATTTGATCAGCAACTGAAGGACTTACAACATCAATCCTTCTTTTTTTCTTTCCAGCATGAATTCTCTGGTGTAATGGAAAATAAGAACTAGAATCAAAGGTTTATCTGTACTCATTATATTCATAATATTTTACTTCTGTATGATTTCCATAATTAAGACTTGATTTTTTTTACTGAAAAAATTTTCTACGCATTATGTGAATGTAATTACTGTCCAGTTTAACTCTTTGATATCCAATTTGAATCAATAAAAAATGATTTTTTCAGAGGCATTTGGGGGTTATGTTTGCCAGGAATACATATTGTGATTCAATATATTTCTTGGTTCTTTTGATGCCTTGTTAATACAGGACTATGGAGAGGCTTTTGTATCTCTCTCAGCCATTTCAGTCCCTTCCTGGACATAGAGTTTGAAGACCAAAGCACAGATTTGATGTCAGCCTCCACATGCATCCTGCCAGGCCTGGTGTCCTTATTTTTATATATGCTTTGTTTTTTTAAATATATTTCTTTATTGATTTCAGAGACGAAGGAAGAAGGATAGAGAGATAGAAACATCAATGATGAGAAAGAATCATTGATTGGCTGCCTTCTGCACACCCTCTACTGGGGATCAATCCTGAAACTCAGGCATGTGCCTTTGGCTGGAATGGAACCTAGGACACTTCAGTCTGCAGGCTGATGCTCTATCCACTGAGCCAAGCCAGCTAGGGCTATATAGGCTTTGTTGATGCCAATACAGACAGAAACTATCAGAGGCATTGTAAAATAAATGTGTTCAGCCCACAATTCCTATTGTCCTTGTAATACTCTCATCTTCCATATTAATACTTTCTAGATTCTAGGGCAAGCATGTCAAATTTGCAGCCCATGGGCCACGTGCCACTTTTATTTGGCCTGTATTAGTCTTTGAGTTTAACATGGGTGTAAGACTTCAAAAACCAAAATAATAACAAAATAATCACATGTAGAAGTTGATTAAAGGTAAGACTCAAAAGTAATTTTGGCATATTAGGTGGATGAGCAAAAGAAGAAAATGGGGCATTAGATAGGCTGCATAGAATATGGAAATAGATAACAGGAGCAGCTATTACCTTTGAGGCTGAGAGAGAGCACCCCAAACTCCCTCACTCCCAACTAGAACTGAGATACAGACATTGTGTGGCTGTAATTTGCTGAATGGCAGATAAGTTGCCATGGCTCTCACTGGTGACACTTGCTGGAAATCTGTTCTGTGTGCTGGTGAAAGCTGATGATTGGGAGACGTCTCACTGAGATACTTCTTTACAAAATTG
>PVJN01060080.1:0-11675 GCA_004026805.1 Lasiurus borealis
GTGTATGTGTGTGTGTGTCTGTGTATGTGTGTGTGTGTGTATGTATGTTTCCGTGAAGGAGACGTGACCCCCTCGCGTCCGTGGCCCCGCCCGCGGGCTGACGCGTCTGGCCCGCAGGTGGCCGACCTGAGCATGGGGGACCTGCTGCTGCACACCACGGTGACCTGGCCCAACCCGCCCGCCTCGCTGGGCAAGTGGAAGAAGGAGCCGGAGCTGGCCGCCTTTGGTGAGTGGCGGGTGGGGGGTGGGGGGTGGGGAGAGGGGCTGGAGGGGTGGGTCTGGCTTAGGTTTCCAAACATGACCCTCTCTCTGCAAGGCGCCATTTGTGAAAATAAAGCCAGGCCCTGGCCCGTGTGGCTCAGTGGATAGGGTGTCGGCCTGCGGACTGAAGGGTCCCGGGTTTGATTCGGGTCGGGGGCATGGATCTTGGTGGCAGGCACATCCCCAGTGGGGGGCGTGCAGGAGGCAGCTGATGGATGTCTCTCTCTCATCGATGTTTCTAGCTCTCTGTCCCTCTCCTTTCCTCTCTGTAAAGAATAAGATAAATTAAAAAGGAAAAAGGAGATAAAGTCAGTTACAGGTTCAGCATCAGCCACCCCTGGTCACAAAGGCTCCGGCCTGCAGTTGGCCAGCCCCTGGCGGGACGCGGTGGGTCAGGCCTGGCAGAGCCGGTGCGGAGCCGCGGGGCCAGCTCAGGACTCCAAGTCCCGCGGGGGCACCCCGGGAGGTGGTGGGGCCCCAGGCCGGGGAGGGAGCACCCACACCAGGCGTTTGCGCTCTGACTTCGGGAGTGAGGCAGGCCTCCCGGGGCTCAGGATGGCATCTGCTGCGGGCGTGCGGCTCCCAGTGGGAGGGGGCCCCCCCAGTGTCTGGTCCCTAATATCCCCGCCCGCTCCTGTGTCTCCCTCCCAGCACGGCCTCCCCACACTGATGGCCGGCCCCTGTCGGGGGACAAGCAGTTGTTTTTTCTTAAAGCTGTTTTCATTGACCTCCGGGAGGAAGGGGGAGGGAGGAGGGAGAAACATCAGTGATGAGAGAGAACCATCATTGGCTGCCTCCTGCACGCCCCACGCTGGGGATGGAGCCCCCACCCGGGCCTGTGCGCTGACCGGGAATGGAACCCTGACCTCCTGGTCCATAGGCTGACGCTCACCCCTGAGCCACCCGGCCAGCCGGGCAAGAAGTAAGCACGTGGTTTAAGCATCTGCCCTGAGGGGTCCGACCGCCTGTGGAGCGAGCAGTCCGGGGGTGAGGGCAGCCCCAGCGTCAAGAGGGGCGTCAGGGTCGGCAAAGGTGGGCACAGCTCAGCAGGGGGTCACGGGGAGCTGGGGGCCGAGGTAAACGGAGGCAGGCCGGCAGCCTTGGAGCCATGGCAGCGTGCCGGGAGGTGTGGCCCCAGGAACGGGAGGCGTCTGAGACCAAGGTCGTGGAAGGTCAGGCTCAGGGACAGCTGAGCTGCAGGGCCACCTGAGGGGGGGAGGAGGGAGGCTCCCTCCCTGCCTGTCGTCTGGGGTCCTGGGGGAGCGGGTGCTGAGAGGGGGGAAGGGGGAAGGGTGCGGGCAGCCAGTCTCGGGGGCAATTTCTTGGCACTTTAAGGCCTGTTTTCCGGCCGTGGAGGGCCGGTGGAGCCGCCCCCGTGACTGGGGAGGAAGTGAGGCAGATGCTGGGGTTCGGGGCCCAAGCCTGAGGACTCGGGGTGTCGCCCCCTGTCGTTCTGTGTGTGCCCCCGGCCGGCCCCTGCGATGCCCGGGGTTGGGGGGTGAAGAGAGACAGGTAGGGTTATGACCCTGAGCGGGAACCTGAGGGCATGGTGGTTGGAGGAATGTGAGGGGTCACGGTGCCCGGCTCCCCGCCACCCCTCCCTCCTGGGGACTGGGACACCGGACCCCCTGTCTGAGGCTGGTGCTGGGGAGAAGTGGGCTTGCATTCCGCTTCTGAAGCTAATTTCCGCGGCCAGTAAAGGGGAGATTCCTGATCATGCGCGCTCTGAGAGTAGCAGCCTCAGGTGCACAGGCGTGAGTCGCCTTGGCAACTGCATCACTATTCTTACTAGAGGCCGGTGCACGGAATTTGTGCACAGGTGGCGGGTGTCCCTCAGCCCAGCCTGCACCCTCTCCAGGTGGGATTGGGCCTCAGTGGGCAGTCGGCCATCCCTCTCACAGTGCAGGACTGCTGGCTCCCAACCGCTCACCTGCCTCTGCCTGATTGCCCCTAACTGCTTCTGTCTACCAGCCTGATCACCCCCTAACCACTCCCCTGCCAGCTTGATTGATGCCTAACGGCTCCCCGGCTGACCCTATTGCCCCCAACGGCCCTCCCCTGCAGGCCTGGTCCCCCGCAACTGCCCTCTCTTGCAGACCTGCCCCCTGCAACTGCCCTCCGCTGCTGGCCTGGTCACCCCTAACTGCCTTCCCCTGCTGGCCATCTGTGTCCACATAGGGGTGGTTATCTTGTGTCTTGGAGTGACGGTCAATTTGCATATCACCTTTATGAGCTAGAATTATTAAAGACGTTAGCATCCTCCAGCCGCCCACCTCGCCGTGCTGTCAGATGCGGCGTCAGCGTGTGTGGAAACGCCGCTGTTAAAACACCCGTCTCCCAGGAGCCTCGGCGGGCCGGCTGGGTCTCGCCATCCGTTGGGCCCACGGCTGGTTTTGACTCTGGGGGCTCTGACTCGCAGGCGTTGGAGTTTCTCAGACGCGAGGACGAGCGTTAGCGGGGAGCAGGGGGCCTTGGGATCTCGCTGTCTGTCCGTCCTCCTAACCGTCCTCCTAACCGTCATGTTTGCACGGCGAGTAGACGCTGACGGGAAGCCCCCGCCGCCCGCCGTAACCGCCTTCTTGCATCCTCTTTCCAGTCTTCAAGACGGCCGTGGTGCTGGTGTACAAGGACGGCTCCAAGCAGAAGAGGAGGCTCGTAAGGAGCAGCTCCCCCCTCTAACCCCCTCCCCCAGCTGCGGGCTCCCCTCTCCTCTCTCCGCGGCGGCTGCACCAGGGGGTCTGCCCTTTCCCACGGGGCCTCCGGGATGTGCTCTGTGCCCTCGTTCTTGTTTTTAGTGCTGCTCAGGGCTCAGGGTGCAGGGCATCGCCCGCCTGGCGTGGTCCGAGTCCCCCACCCTGCCCCCTCCCTGTCTGCCTGTCCCTCTGCTCCTGTGGGGTCCCTCCCTCCTGCCCGGGGTCTCTGGCCCTGGCCGTGGCTGCAGGCTGCTTGTGCCCCAGCATGCCCGCCACTTGCTCTCTGCGGGGGTCGCCGTGCGGTCGGTCGGGGGAGGGGTCCTCTGGGCTGCAGAGCCGGCTCTCAGCGGCGCCCGCCTCCTGCAGGTCGGATCCCACAGGCTCTCCATCTACGAGGAGTGGGACCCCTTCCGGTTCCGGCACATGATCCCCACCGAGGCGCTGCAGCTCCGCACCGTGGCCAGCGCAGGTGGGCGCATCGCCGAGTCTCTCCCCCCGCCACCCTGTCTCCCTCCCCTCCCCCCCCTCGTCTCCTTCCCCACAGCCTCTGACTCGCCGCCATGACCGGCCGCCCTGAGCCGGAGAGGGACCCGGGCGCGTAGGTGCAGGGCCTTCAGGGTGGGTCCGAGGGCTCCCGGCGCCTTCGCTTGAGGTGGTACCGCAGGGACTCCCACCAGAAGGGCGCCGAGCCAGGAGCAGCCAGTCCCGGAAACGCCTCCCGTGCCTTCTTTACCGGGACCCCCAGGACCCAAAGCACAGGCAGGCCACGGGGCTCGGAGCGGGGAAAGAGAGAGAAAAAAAAATAGAACAAAAGGCCCTGGAATATATTTCCCCGACACATGCATACACACACACACACACACACACACACACACATGCCCCCCCACAGAGAGAGACACACACATCGCACACCACACACTATACTCATATACACACACACCCCCCACACACATTCACACACCCCTCCCCCCAGACAGGCACACACACACACATAACACACAGGCATACATGCACACATGCGTGCACACCTCCCCCCACACACACTCACACACCCTTCCCCACAGACAGCACTCACACATGCACTCACACCACGCACGCACACACTCTCCCTTTGTGTTGGTGTGAAGGCTCCTTTCTCTGCCCTGAGTCTGACGGTTGGTGAACCTCAGCGACTCCCCGACCTGGGGCTGGAGGCAGCGTCCTTCCCGGGAACTCGCTCCCTCACGCCGGGCTGGCACAGGAGCTCGGGATGAGCTTGCCCGGAAGGCTCACGGGTCTCACCGCCGGCCTAGTACCGTCTGGTCATAGAGCAGAGTCGGCCTGACGGTGGAGCTGTGGGCCGTGGTGTGCAGGCAGCTGGGATAGCATTCCAGCTCCGGCTCTAGTCCTGGCACCGCCTCCGTGCCCGTCCGCGGTGAACTACCTGGCTGTGGGTTCCTTGTGCCGGGCCTCTGGCCAGGGGTCTGCTGTCACTGAGGACGGAATGCACCCTGACTGCCTTAGGAAGACAGCCGTTCCTGTGACCGGCCATTCCATTCTCACCCTTTTCCTCATCCCGTCAAGTTCAAAACCATCAAGATAAAAGCTTTTTTTTTTTTTAAACGTTTTAATTGATTTCAGAGAGGGAGGAGGCAGAGGGAGAGAGAGAGAAACATCAATTGCTGCTCCTGCACGTTCCTGACGGGGATCGAACCCGGGACTTCGGTGCCGGGGATTTCTCTCAGCCGCCCTGAGCCGTCGTGCCAGCGGGCAAAGGCTGTCTTTATGTGATGGTGTCAGGAAGGCCCGACACAGGCCCCTTGCCGTGAAACGCATGCCAGGGGTTTGGCAGTGAGGACGCGGGGAGTCTGGGTTTCTGTCTGGTTTGGGGGAGCCTCTGAGTGCGCCCGGGTTGGGGCCAGACTCTGCCCCCCGAAGGGCTGTGACCTGGCTCTGAGCCCGGGACACGGCCCAGGTGCGTCTTGGCGTTTGTTGTGAACGGTCCCCACAAACACTTCATCTCGGCGAGGTCAGTGCTCCGGCCTCGCAGCTCACACAGTAACGGACCAAAGAACGTGGTGCCGCAGGCTTAGAATCACCTTACAATATAAGAGCTCCCCACTTTACCGTTCGCCTCACGTGGAGCGGGCACCGTGGGGGCCCCGAGAAAGGAGCCTCCTGCACCCCCAGGCCCCGCCACCTGTCCGGGCACGAGGCCGGCCCCCAGCGGGACCCCCCTCCCCACTCCCAGCCCCCAGAGGGCGAGGCCTGGCGAGATGGTCATGGAATCCGGGCTTTGTCTGGTCCCTCTGTTGCCCGACAGCTGGCCCTTCACTGAAAGGGGTCAGCCGGACGCCCGCAGCCGGAGCCGGCTCCAGCCACTGCCCTTGCCCACCGTGCAGGGGGTCACGGCTGCCAGCTGTCCGGTGCCCCTTTCCCCCCCGCGCGCTGGGTGGGCTGCGGCTCTCGGCCCCTCTGCTCGCTGAGCCGGCACGTGTCGGTGAGGATGCCCATCGGCCCGGAAACACGCCTCACCCGCCCGCCTCTCATCCCGCAGACGCGGACGCCAACACTGCGTGCGAGATCGTCCACGTCAAGTCCGAGTCGGAAGGGCGGCCGGAGCGGGTGTTTCACCTGTGCTGCAGGTGAGCCGCGTGGGGGCGGCCTGTGGGCGTGGCATCACTGCTCAGGGGCGTGGCTATGCAGATCAGAAGGCGGGTGTGGGCGTGGCTATGCAGAGTAGAGGGTGTGACATGGGTGTGGCAGTGTAGATCAGAGGGTGGCTGTGGGTGTGGCCATGTGGATCAGGGTGGAGTGGGTGTGGCTATGCAAGTCAGAGGGCATAGTGGGTGTGGCTGCTGCTCAGGGGGTGTGACGTGGGTGTGGCTGTGCAGGTCAGAGGGCGGGTGGTTGTGGCTGTGTCGCTCAGATAGGAGGTGGTGAGCCCCTGGTCTAGCCGTGCACACCGCTGGCCTGGGCCTGGGGCGGGAGGAGGCCTCCCTGTAACCTGGCCCTCGGGGTTGTGTCGGGCGGCTCGCAGACCCGTGTGCAGAGGGGGTGAAGGGGGGGAGGGAGGGGGGACTGTCTCCCTAAAGCGCGTGCCCTCCCCACAGCTCCCCCAGGAGCCGCAAGGACCTGCTGAAGGCCGTGCACTCGGTGCTGCGGGACAAGCACCGGCGGCAGCTGCTCAAGGCCGAGAGCCTGCCCGCGCCCCAGCAGTACGTGCCCTTCGGCGGCCGGCGGCTCTGCGCGCTCAAGGGGGCCCGGCCGGCCATGAGCAGGGCAGGTACTGTGGCCCCGCGCCCCCCAAGTCCCTTGCGCCCCCGCCGTGCCCGGGCCACCGCTGTCCTGCTGGGCGAGACGTAGCCGGGGCCATGGCCGTGGGTTGGCCCTCGCCCCCTGGCTCCCTGGGCACCCACCGCGCTGTGCTTGCTCCTCCTGCCCCCTCATCCCTCCCTCCCCGGCCGCCCAGCCTCTGCACCTGCAGGCCCCGGGCTGCGCGCCCTCCCTCAGAGGCGGTGGCCAGCGGGACGGCTCTTGCCTTGCGTGTCCACCAGCCTTGCCCAGCGGGAGGGTCAGGGCTCCGCACGGCTCGGCCGCCTCCCGGGAACATGGCGCTCCGGGTCCTGCGGGCAGGGAGGCGGCCCCACCTGGGAGCCCGAGAGCCCTGCCCCGCCCGCCCTGCCTGTGCCGGCAGCTGTGCCTGCAGGGGGTGTCGCTGCTGCTGGAGAGGGGGTGCAGGGTGAAGGCCCCCAGCCCAGGCTCCTTTAGGGCTGCAGTGAGCGCCAGGCGGGGGGGTGTCTCAGACAGGAAGGGGTTTCCCTACATCGGGGGGGCTCACGCCGGGTCCCCCCTTTCCTAAGAGGCGTCTGACAGGTGTGGCCTCTGTCCTCTCACCTGCCGGCCCAGCGCTGGTGGTGAGGGCGCCCAGGGCAGAGCCTGCGGGCTGCACGCAGACCCCCCCCCCCGCCCCCCAACTTCCCTTAGCTGACGCGGGGCAGTGCCTGGGGCCTGTCTCTGCTCGCTGTGGGCAGTGCTGGCCCCCCCTGGCCTCCTGGCCCCCTGTGCGCCCCCCACGCCCACAGTTCCCCGCGGCCCCTGCAGACAGCCTCGTTGGCCCCCGCGGAGAGCGCTTCCTATTTGCCAGGCGTGATTGTTAGGACGGGAATATGCGCCCCGGAGCCTCCATTTCCCTGGGAGGGAGGAGGACAGCACCAGCCCACGCCCTGCTTGGGTGGGGCAGGGGCGTGGCTATGCAGATCAGGGGGTGGGGCGGGCGGGAAGGCTCCTCCACTCCAGGAGCAGCAGGTGTCAGCGCTGCCGCGTGGGCTGATGGGAAGGCTCCCCGCTGTCCTGCGTGCGAAGCTCCTCCCTGTGGTCAGGGGCTCCGTTAGACCAGGGTTCTCAACCTTCCTCAGGCCGCGACCCTGGCACACAGCTCCTCATGGGGTGGTGACCCCCACCCATGAGATGTTGCTGCTGTGATGCATCGTGATGTCAATATCTGCATTTCCTGAGGGTCTTAGGCGACCCCTGGGAAAGGGTCATTCCACCCCAAAGGGATTGCGGCCTTAGGAAGGTTGAGAACCGCTGTGTTAGACGAGGTAGAAGAGGCACCGATCGGTCAGCACGGCACGGCTGGTCAGCATTAACCGTGACCACGGGAAGTACCAGCCAGAGCACCTCCCCACCCGCCCTGGGCCTTCTCCCGGCCTTCTCAGCCCCCCCGGACCTCCCCAGCCCGTGGGCAGCTGCGTGGACACGTGACCTCATTAAGGAGAGAGACTCAGCCCCGTCAGGCGTGGCCCCTCACCCTGGGTCCTGTGTGAGGGGACAGCGAGCCCCCGCCGCCTCAGTAATCACAGCTGAGTGCGGGGTAGACATTTCTGTTCCCTCTCCCAACCCGCCCTCCCTGGACGTCCAGGCAGGGACGGCTGGGGGCCGTGCGCGCCCAGGCTCACCACGTGCAGTTTGCATTTTCCTGCATTTTGGTGGCCCCGCACCTGTCCGTCTCTCCCCATCAGCCCCACTGAGCCACACCGGTTTTGGCCCTTTGTGTTTTTTTAAAATATATTTTAAAAATATATATTTTATTGATTTTTTTTTTTTTTACAGAGAGGAAGGGAGAGGAATAGAGATAGAAACATCGATGAGAGAGAGACATCGATCAGCCGCCTCCTGCACGCCCCCCACTGGGGATGTGCCCGCCACCAAGGTCCGTGCCCTTGACCGGAATCGAACCTGGGACCTTTCAACCTTTCAGTCTGCAGACCGACGCTCTGTCCACTGAGCCACACCGGTCAGGGCCTCTATTTCTTGTCCCCGGTGTTTTAATGGCGTTTCCCCCGGGAGATGGGCGATGGCTGACGTGGGACACGGTCAGGAGAGACCCGGGGCCGGGGGTCGGGCTGAACGCCTATTAGTCCGAGATCCTGGGTCTGAGCGCCCGGGGACAGGGATGACCCCGCTCCCCCTCCCGGACCCCGAGCCCGCCGTGCCCCGTCCCCCAGCCCAGGCCCCCGTGGGGGAGGCTCGGCCCCTGGACGGACAGACGGACGCAGGCCCCCGCGTAAAGCGCCGCCCCTCTGTCTGTCGTCTGTCTGTCTGTCCGCCCGCGCAGTGTCCGCGCCCAGCAGGTCCCTGGGCAGGAGGAGGCGGCGCCTGGCCCGCAACCGCTTCACCATCGACTCGGACGCCGCGGGGCCGGCCGGCAGCCCCGAGCGCGAGGCGGGCGCGGGGGACACGGACCGCTGGGTGGAGGCGCAGTTCGACCTGGCGCGCTACGAGGAGGAGGACGCGCTGCCCGAGCCGGAGCCGGAGCCGGAGACGGACATCCTCAGCGACGACGACGCCGCCTGCTGCTGCGACGGGGCGGGGCCGGGGCCGGGGGCGTGGTCTGAGGAGGGGGCGGAGCCAGAGGCGTGGTCGGGGGCGGGGCCCGGCGGAGGGGGCGGGGCCGCGGCGGAGGCGGACCTGGCGCGGCGGCTGCAGGCGGCGGCCTCCCTGGGCGCGCGGGACCGGGGCCGCGGGGGCCCGGCGGACGGCCACGCGCCGCGCCTGGCGCAGCTCAGGAAGCAGGCGGCGCTGGCGGGCCCTGGCGCCGGGTCCGAGCCCGCGGCCGCCCCGGAGGTGGTCTGGGTCCGGCGGCGGGAGGAGCCGGCCGCGGCGCGGACCCTGGACACGGAGATCTGACTTCCGGGCGCGTGCGGAGACCCGACCCCGACCTCGAACCCCCACGGGGAGGCCCCCCAGGACGTCGGGGGTGACCCCCCAGGACCGGGATGCTCCCCACCCAGCGGAGCCGCGCGCCCCCCGGCCACCCCGGCCTCCCTGCACCGCGCGGCCTCGCTCCCCTCCCTCCAAGGGGCGCGGGCCCCCCCCTCCCACCACCACGACTGCCGCGGGGACCGGGCGGGAGGATGAGCCGGGAGCTCCCGGCACGCAAATCGGACGCGCCCCCGCCCCCCGGGGCTGAGCGGTGGCGGGAAAGGAGCGCAGACTTATCGCCGCGGCCGTCACAGCGCCGCCTGCTGGGCACACGGAGCAGGGCGCCCCGAGCGCGCGCGCAGCCACGCCCCCGCCCCACCCCCCGCGCTGTGGGCGGGGCCCCGGGGGCCCGGATGAGCCATGGCCGCCTCTGGGGGGTAGGAATGGGGGGTCTGGCCGGCCTGGGCCCGGCCCGCGCGGGCAGGAGGTCCCGGTTTTGCAGAAAATGGGTTCAGAGATGCCAAACGGCGCGAGAGCCAGACGTGTCACTTGAAGAGACAGAGATGCTATTTTTTGTATTGTTGCCTGAGCGGCCGGGGCGCACGCAGCGGAGATGGGGTTCCCTTTTGCGGAGGAGCGAGGGGCTCTAGGTTTCTGGGTGCTGGCCCCTGTCTGAGCGGGCTGAGTTACACAGGACACCCCACGCGGCAGCCCGGGGTGCCCGCTGCAGGGGGAGGGGGAGGAGGAGGCGGACAGGAGGGGAGACGCCTCGCAGGGTTGCCATGGTGACCACGGGTGGTCCATCCCATGTACATCTTCATCCCCAGACCCCCGCCCTCCCCTGTCCGCCCGTCGCCCCACCTTTAACCGCACCTGTCGGTGTCTCGCTTCCTCCACGCCGACCAAACAGGGTAACCCACGCGCCCAGACCACCGCCCCCCGCCCCCCGGTTCCCAGCAGGGAGAACAAAACCACGTGAAAGCACTTTCGATTTTTCCTTCTTTTCTTTTGTAAGAAGAGGTTTATAGCTTTTTTCCCCCCCTCATCCTCCCCCATTTCACAAGGCCCACTTCCTCAGAGGGGTTTAAATAATATAAAAACACGCTCTTTTTTTGGGGGGGGAGGTGGGTGGGGAAATATCTATCTGGTGTTTGACACATCAGGAGGTACTTTAAAAAAGGCCCGCCTTTTGTAGTAGCCGTAGGGTTCTATTTTGTACGGATCCCCCGTGACTTTATATTTGCAGACGTAGAGAGCTCGAACCCGCGCCCGCCCGCCTGCCCGCTCGGTGCCCGCTTGCTTCTGCCCCCCCTACCCGTCCCCCAGCTGGCCTCCCGGTCTCCCCCGGGCTTCCGGCTTGGTCTTGGGAGGCTTCCGATCCCCCTGAACTTTGGCCCTGTCTGTCTTCTGGTTTTTCGGAAAACGCTTCGGAGTGGTGGCCGCGCCCCTCGTGTGTCCGCCCGTCCGTGCCGTGTCCACGGGGCGAGGGGGACGCCGGTGGCCACGGCGGCGGGAGCCCGGGCAGCGGGGGAGGAGGGGCGCCGGGTCGCGTGTACATAGGTCATGCCGTTGTCCATGTCCAAAGTTCTTATATATTTCTTTTATAAGCGGAAAGAAGGTCTATTTTTATGTTTTTAGGTCCACGGACGGAACGTTGTAAATGCCTGTCGGTCGAACAATAAAATGATTGGAAAGCGTGTGCCCGGCCTGGTGCCTCTCGGGGTGCCTGAGGGGGGGCCAGCCGCCAGCGGGCAGGGCCCGGGAGAAGGTTGGGGTGTCTTTCTCCTGCCCCTGCAGCCCGCAGTCCTCCGGGGAGAGCCGAGCTGGTGGAAACTTCTAATAAAACACGAGAGGCCCGGTGCACGGAAATCCATGCACTGAGTGTGTGTGTGTGTGTGTGTGTGTGCGGGGGGCGGGGGGGGTGTCCCTCAGCCCAGCCTGCCCCCCTCACCCTCCGGCGCCCTCAGGGGGTGGCCTGCCGATGGCTCAGGCCTCCCTACGCCAGGTCTGCCACCCTCTGCAGGAGGCGACCGGGCTGACCGGGGAGGGTCCACCCCCATCCCCGCTGCTGACGCTGCTGCCACTGCGGCCGCCGCAGCCGCCCAGGTGTCTCCAGCAACACGGAGCCCAGTCCCTTCACCACGAAGAAGTGACCACCTGTAGGCGTTTTCAAAGATGGGTCTTTCATAGGCTGTGACATTTCTTCTTAATCCTCACAGGAGGATATGTTTCCATTGATTTTTATTTTTTTTTTAAACATTGATTTTTTTTACAGAGAGGATGGGAGAGGGATAGAGTTATAAACATCGATGAGAGAGAGAGATCAATCAGCCGCCTCCTGCACACCGTCCAGGCCCCTCCTCTGTCGCCCCCCTGGTCCCCCTCCCCCGCTTCTGCAGGAGCTGTCCGGGTGGGAAGGGGGAACAGAGGACCCGGAGCACAAGCAGGAGAGGGGGTTCACTGTGGCCGTGGGCATTTCCTGTCCTCGGCGCCTGGGGCCCATTGTCCTGCTCCCCACTTCCCCCTGTGTCCCCC
>PVJN01060081.1:0-11675 GCA_004026805.1 Lasiurus borealis
CCTCCCGTTTTCGGAGACGAAACTCCGGTTGCGTTGGGAAGGAGGTGGGGCGCCCCTGCTGGCTCCGCCCCCCAAATCCGTCAGGTTCTTTGCGTTGCCATCTCGGCTCGATCCAGAACAGAATTTCTCCTAAACTTGGAACCCGATTAAGTAAGTGGACCGGCTGCAGGAGGGCTGTGATCCACCCACCCCCCACTTGAAATGACACACGCAGTTTGCTCCGGGTGCTGCTCCGGGGAGAGGGTCCTCACTGATCAAATTCCCAGGAGCCCCCCCCCCTTCCCTGCTGCATGTCTCTGTACCCCAGTGCTTGCTGCACGGGTGCGAATGTCGAGCATGTGTGTAGTGTGTAGGGTTGTTATTACACGAGGGATGAGAAGGTGAGACATGTCCCTGGCACTGACCTGAGCTCGAATGCACCACCTGTACAGGGTGCGCCCCTGGGGGAGCCATAGGTCTCCCCGGGGCTCGCTTTTCTCGGGGTGGGAAGGGGGAAGGGGAGGGCTGACTTCCCAGCAGCGCTGCTGTAAACCTATCTCAGGGCGTGGGCAGCGGCGGCCGGTCAGCGCGCTATTGGTTCCGGCAGATTCACGCCCAGTCCACTCGGTCCGGCTGCTGCTGCCCAGTCACTGTCCACATGCACGTGCACGGACGTGCATATATGCCCCATCCGGCGGAGCCGCAAGAGGTGATTGTGCACGCGTTTCCCCCAAGTCAACCTTCGCGCTCCTGAATGGCTCCTTTGTGCTGTGCATCTTGCACGGTGCTGACCTTGGGCCGTGAGCTGGATACAAACTAGAAATGTCTGGTTTGTCTCCTTCTTAAATGAATGGTCCTTTCCCTGTGAGACTCCTCCCCCCCCCGCCCCTACTTTTGTGGGGGGCAGTTCTGGCTTAATTTTTCTTAAATTAAGTCTTTATTTGTGCCATGTCGCCCCCTAGTGGTTGGGACTGGGAACGGAGTCAAGGAATGGAAGTACTGTAATAGGAAAGTCAAGTTCGCAGGGGCCAAATGGACAGAGGACGCCAGATGTGACTATAAATCATAGAATTGAGATAAGAAGTGAAAAGAGGTCATTGGGTTCAAAGTGTGAAAACAAATTTGATGCAATTTACAACTTATTAGGGAAAATATAATATTAAGGCAAATGTCGCCCTCTAGTGGATGTTTAGAGGAAATAAATTCCCTCATGTTTGGTCCTTCTCACCCCCTCACCCCTCCACACCTCTCCCCACCCCTTCACACTTCCCCCTCACCCCAGATATTTTTTCCTTTTTCTTTTTAATATACTTTATTGATTTTTTTTTACAGAGTGGAAGGGAGAGGGAGAGAAAGCTAGAAACACCAAAGAGAGAGAAACATCAATCAGCTGCCTCCTGCACACCCTCTACTGGGAATGTGCCCACAACTAAGGTACATGCCCTTGACTGGAATCGAACCTGGGACCCTTGAGTCCGCAGGCTGACGCTCTAGCCACTGAGCCAAACCGGTTAGGTCTATTTTTGTTGTTGTTGTTGTGCTGCCCCTTGAAAGTAGGGAAGTTATTAAATGGAAAGGTTATCTGGGAAACAGCCACATTTCAGAACCCTGTGGATACTAAACTGCACCCCGAGGATTTGTTCAGAAAATTTTAGCTGTGAGAAATGCCACTGGACAAACAACTGAGTTTCATTAATAAATTATAAGGAAAAAAGAGATGATAGTAAAAGACATAACCAATCACAACATGGGGAATTTATTTGGAATTTGATTTTTTATTAAAAAACAACAACAATAAACATTTGACTTCATGAAACAATTGGAAAAAGAGGTACACTGCCTAGTTTTTCACTATTACAAAATCATCGTTCCTTTTTAGATGTGGTAATGGTAATGAGGTTATATTTATTAAGTGTTCTTATCTTTGAGAGAGGCACATCCTGAAATGTGTTTTGTAATTTCCTCCATTAAAAAAGGAGGGGGAAAAATCATTATGAAAAGGTCTGGTAAAGGGGCTGGAAGGTTATGAAAGATGAGTAATCTCTTGTCTTTCACACATCCCCCAAAGTGGTCTATAGACTACTTGAGGTACAAGTAAACCCAGAGTGTGTCTGTGATTGTGTGTTGTGTAATGGAGGAGAAAGAAAAGGGAGAGAGACAGGGGGCAGGGAGGGAAGGGTGAGGGGGAGGTGTGGAGGTTTGGGAAAAACCATCATTTCTAAGATGACTCAGTGTATCTTGTTATTGGACAAGATACACTGAGTCATCTTAGAAAGGAGCCAACGGATTGATTTCACTTCATCTTTCGGGAAGTTGGCAAGTAGGTAAAGTAATAAAACTTTGGATCAAGAAAAAAAGAACATGGCTTCTTATACATATGTGTGTGTGTATGATTAAAGCACTCTTCTATTCATGTGTTTCATCTTAAGAATGAAAACGATATTAAAAGAAAAGCAAGTGTCTGTCACCCTAATCCAGGCCTGGCCCCAACATCATCTCTGGAGGAAAACAACGGTCACGTAGCGGAAAAAGTTAAAAGGTTCATGATGAAACCATAGCAAATATTGAGAGGATTCCCAGAGGCGTGAGCAATGAGAAAACAGATCTGGGATTGCCCGTGAAAAAGTTACATAAGGGAACACGCTTGGAATAAAACTTAGAAATGTTACCTGGTGCAAGGTCGCATTTCTGTTCCTGGAGATGAGGGGGCAGAATACCCGAGCATTTATCTTCCGAGGGAAGGGGTTATCATCCCATTTATTTCTGTTTTGAGAAAGGTAGAGCGTGGCCTTGACTTTGGAGAGGAGTCAAGGTTTAATTTAGCTCGGGGATCATTTGGGGTGCAGTCTCTCAACGTTTGTCAAACACCTACTGGGGCTGGAACTGTGCTCGTTACGAGGGAGGTGCATTGGCCAAGCTCCCGCCATAAAACCATGCCCGGCCAGCATGTAGAGACAGGCGCACGAGAGAGCTAGTCTGCAAAACACACTGTGTGGAGCTGCTCAAAAACACAGATCCAGGGCCCATGCCAGTTCTTTGACTCACCACGCAGGTTGACGAACCTAGAGAAGAAATGGCACAAACACAACGAATGCATGGATAAGTGGAGCAACAAATAGATGTTTCTCTCTCTCTCTCTCTCTCTCTCTCTCTCTTTCTCTCTCTCTCTCTCTCTCCCTCTCTTTCTCTATAATAAATAAACGAACAGATAAATAAAAAAATAAAGTGGTTTAAAAACAACAACAAAAAGAATGGTACAAACACCCATAGGGTCTGTTCTGTACAATGCAGAGGTGCTGGTAGGTGAACAAATATGCCATGGTTAGGAGACCGCTCAGTTGTTGAAACAGGACAAACAACGAAGTTTCACTAATAAATTCTAAGGAGCCAAAACCGGTGTGGCTCAGTGGATAGAGCGTCAGTCTGGGGACTGAAGGGCCCCAGGTTCCATTCCAGTCAAGGGCATGTACCTGGTTGCGGGCACATCCCCAGTAGGAGGTGTGCAGGAGGCAACTGATCGATGTCTCTCTCTCATCAATGTTTCTAACTCTCTATCCCTCTCCCTTCCTCTCTGTAAAAAATCAATAAAATATATTTAAAAAAATAAATTATAAGGAAAAAAAGAGATGATAGTAAAACCGTGACGTCATCTTCAAATTCCATGCAATCCAGGTTAGACCATGGCTGACATGGGCACTGTTTTCTGGAACTATGTACCTAAAGAGGCACACAGGTTGTTTGGAACAGAGAGCTCTGAGTGAGATGACACGGAGAAAGTTACACTTTCTCAGAGCATGCTCTGTGGCACACTTCGTCTCGTGAGATGGTCTGTGAAGAAGAGATTTGGTGGCTAAGTTTGGGAAATTTTGCATCTGTCTCTCCCTGTGGCCTCTTCACGATGCACAATCTTTTATTTAATGCTATAGCCCAGGCTTAACTGGGCAGAGAACTCTCCTCCACCCAATTGGTATAAAGTTATTGGGACTTCTTAAAAAATTGAACTTGAAGTAGAAAACACAACAGCCATCTTTTATGTGTCTGCTCAGTCAGTGGTGGTAGGGGGGGTACCCTTGGAAAAATCCAGATAAATGCCAGCACAGGGCAGAGTTCACCATCGGACCCCTTCACAAAGCGAGAAGTGAGGGTGGGTGGTGGGGAGGTGGTCAGGTCTCTCTAAGGGGGGGAGGGAGGAGTTGGCATCCCTGATTTATTAGTTGGTGTGATAGACAAAGCCATCGGGAGCCTAGGGTTTAAGGGGAAGAATTTTGCGGGATGGGCTGGGACTTCAAATTCCAGGGCTGAGTTAAAAACGACAGGACAGGAAACCCAGGGACTATTGCCAGATGCCCACACCTGGATGATCTACAGCCCCGTTGTCAATGAACTGCACGTGTGCGCCTTTACCCTGGTATAGGGAATTTCTAGAGTCCAGCATGGCGTTCAGCCTGCCATGTTTACCAAACGTTCATCTTTTGAGACTCACCTAGCTTTCTTATTACATCTCTTTCCCTGGAGGTCCTGATAGTCAGGAGTGATCAGGTGAAAGTATGGTAAACAAGCATTCTCCTGCGTTTCTTACCAGGTGAGTTTGGGAGCTAAGCCATTTGCCTCTTACACCTGAAAGTGCCAGGGGACTGGTTTAAAAAACAACAACAAAAAACACTGATTCTCAACCCCACCTGCAGAGATCCTAATCCAATGGGACTAGAGACCAGGAGTCTTCATTTCTAACCCGTGGGTGTGTCAGGCTGGCTATTCCAATGCAGGGAGTCCAGGAAACTTGCTCTACAATTGGCCAGTCCAGGAAGTTCCGGTGTTTCCAGCAGGTGGCGCTCTCGTTCACTGTGCTAAAAAACTTGCACCACCAATAATAATAATAATAATAATGTCTAATTTCTTTACTCATGAGCTGGATTTTTAGAAAAGCTCTAAATCTCCCAAGTGGATACTACGACCAAATAGCTTCTGACTGTTGATGAATTCCTTTCAAAGTCTAAAGATGTCCCTTAAGCAGGGATGCGCAGTAAGTATGAGGAATGAGTCTAGATAGCCCCGCCCCCGGGGACAGCTGGGTTGCAGTTGGAACCAGAGAAAGAAAAGGATCCCCAGAGTTCAGCGGCGGTCTCTTTAGCCTTCTGAATGCTGGGTTCATGTGAAGATCACTAAGGCTACACATATGGTGGGAATATGTCTAACTTAGCGCCAAAGGGTTAAAAATGGAACCCGATTTTAGACCTTTGCAACCACACTCCAATTCAAAGCAAGAAATCGGCTTGGAATTGAAGAGTTTAGTGGGCATTAGGGGGGACCCCTCTATTACAGATAAACAGCAGAGCACGGAAAGTTTTCTTGGCTCCATTTGGTCAGCGAACTTGTAAAAAAAATCAAGATTTGTTGACCTGGAGTTGAATGATCTTAGTTACACACTTTAAACAAACTTTTTTTATTACTGAACATTGCAAACATGCATAAAGAAGAATTTTATAAGGAACCCCTTGTACCTTTCGCTCAGCTTTAATAATGATCCATGTACATATAGCCAACCTGGTTTACCCTGTCTCCTACTTCCCCTTCTGTGTCCAGGACTTTCAAAAAGCAAATCTCTGCCATCAAACATGTCCATCTCAGTCTGTGTCTGCTGGGCTGGCTCAGTGGTTTGGGCCTGTCCTAAAGGCACCATCTTTAACTTTAATTCTGCTAGTTTCACTTTAAGAAAATATGTCTCAGGGTAAATATATATATAGTCCCTCATACCAAGATAACACTTGCAAATGTGGGCTCTGCTCAGATTATGGGTTTCAGGGCACATTTCACATAGTTTCCCCTCCTATGTGAAAATCATCATATTATCAGTATGAACATTTACTGTTCATCTGTTTTTTCCTCACCTTCTCCCTCTGGTCTAGAGCCTGGCATGGTGAAAATGCAGAAAGGTGCTCAATGAATGTCTGTGTCATCAAATGCAGCTGCGTTACCCTGAAGTAGGCAGCATTCATGCCTCAGAACCGGAAGTCTCTCTTGCCTTGTAGGGCTACACACAGTTTTGTTGGTTAAGATTGGATGGCAAAGAGTTTATAAAGTCACAAACCACTACAAGTTAGAATGTCTTCAAAATGAATGATTGAAGATCAAATCGATTAGCTAGAAAGAAACCAGGTTGCACCCAAATCCATCATTTAGGCCAGCACCGGGGAAAAGCCACCCCCAACATTCAGTCCCCAACTGAAAAAGAACAATGAAATAGCCCTTCCCATCACCTGACAACCTCACGCCCCAAATTCTTTCCCAGGGAGCAGGAGAAATACAACCCCTTCTCTTTATCCTCGCTTATTGTTAACGTGACATTACATAAAGCGATGACTCAGGTGTGGCATCCTAAAGACAAGAGCAAACGCCATTGTCTGGCACGAATGGGTTGACGTTACCACCTGCTTTCTGAAATTCCTCAGGAGCAATTAATATAATAATACTGATTTGCAATTAATATAATAAGACAGAGTTGCCTTTGCTGCCATTATTTTAAAAGACTGTTTTTTTAGGGCCGTTTTAGGTTCACAGCAAAATTGAGAAGAAGGTACAGAGATTTCCCATATACGCCCTGTCCCTCCCCCCACCCGAGAAAGCCCCCCACATTCTCGACGCCCCCACCAGAGTGGGTACGTGTGTTAAATTAGATGCTCCTGCAATGACACATCCTTATTGTCCAGCGTCCATACTTTGTTAGAGCTTCCTCTTGGTGTTGTACATCTTATGGGTTTGGACAAATGTCTAATGTCATTACCTACCATTACAGTATCGGACAAAGGAGTTTCTTTGCCCTAAAGATTCTGGGTTCCATCTATGCACCCCTCTCTCCCTCCAGACCTTGGCAGATGCTGATCTTTTTACTGTTTTCCTGGTGTTGCTTTATCCAGAATGTCTTAGAGTTGGTATTCATTTGTCATCTAGTTGGAATTCGCTTCCAAAGTGTGGGAGAGAGGAATAAAACTGGCCCTTTCTCAGACTTGGTCTGGAAGCCAGCGACTTAAGGGGATCTAGTGGAACTCTTGGGGGTATAGTCTTGGGGACCATGTCTGTTAGTTACCTGCGATCTGACTCCTGGCTGTTTTCACTATTTGATAAACTGGGACACTCTGCAAGCCAGAAGCTCAGGCCAGCTGTGTTGGGATCCCTGTACCCTGTCACCCCCAGAGGACCTGCCACAGGGGCACTGACTGACTGTCAGTCATTGAAGGGATTCCCCACATCTTGATCCTGCTTGCCATTTTCTCGAAAAAAAACACAAAACACCATCTTCAGAAAGCAAGCTGCTCATTATTGGGTCAGCTTGGAATGGCCCAAGATCACGTACACGTTTGCAGGAGGAAATATGCCTGTGGTTTTGGCTAAACACAGCTAAACATGGCCCCAGAAGAACTTTGTTAAGAGAGCGCTCCTATAGTTTGAGATACAAACATCAATATCAGGAACATAATATCTGAAAACAAACAGAAAACAGGTGGGGAGGTATTCTGCACATTATCCCAGGCAGCCTGTCAATCAGATTTGAAGGAAACATTACATCTCAGAACCAATCATCATCCCGTGTTGTCCAGCGAGGGGATACCTCCAGCTGGCTGCAGGGGCACAAGCCACGTGACCTGTGCCGCATGCCTCTTGGATCAGGTTTAATCTACGGCAGCCAGTACCGCAGGAGCAGCTACGCTGGGAGACATCTGTTACGGCCTTTGCCTCCCAATCTGACTGCAGGTGGAGAACTGCAAACCTTACCTGATAGCACATCTTGGGATTCGTGGCAAAGAAATAAGAACGAGCACAGATATTTAGCAACAAAAAATCCACTGCAATGTTGCTAATGTCTGTAAAAAGACAGAGAAATGTAAATGCTTAACAACAGCTGGTTGCTAAAATAAAGACTAGAATATCCATGTCGTAGAATATCAGGTAACTGTTTAAAATGATGTGGTGGAAATATGCGTTATCTTGAAATATGTTCATGATGCTGACCCAGAAATCACCAAGCAGCTGCCCCCACGCCCAGGTTTGTGTGTGTGTGTGTGTGTGTGTGTGTGTGTGTGTGTGTATTTGTTTCTGCAGCAATGCTATGAAATCATATCCTCTCCATTCCTCAAGCAGAGCTAATCCAAGAGCTCTGTCCTGACAGGCTTTCTCCCTGGGCTGAGGAGGCAGCAAAAAGTATCAGTTGAGCAGGTGAAAATACGACGACGGTGTGTACGGTGTATGTTTCCAGATGTCTTCACCTGCTGTGTCCTCATGGTGTGGGAGCTGAGGATCTCTTCCCCACGTCCCCCACATGTCCCTCACTTTCCCCCCTCCTCACGCCACCCCCACCCCCCCATCACTCCCATACACACTCTCCTGGCGGGAGGCCGCACACAGAATGCAGCCTTCCTCATGGCTGTCCTCACACAGCTGGCCCGTGGTGGCGCTAGTGGGGGGATAGCGTGGTTGACAAAGAAGAATAAGCGTCCTCAGGTCTCAGGTGGATCCTCTTCTGGATTAAGAGGTTGAATTGGCCAACAGCGAGGTCAGAGGGCATAGGGACTTCCTCTGGTCCAGATCAGGCATGCTGGCCTTAGGAGCCTTCTCCACGATCACAGGGACCCTGTCCGGATATTTCTTCCGGATCTTTTCTCCTTCCTTTTTCTGATACTCAAAGGGATGGTCCTCCTTATACTGGGACTTCCTGATGATCCACAGGGTTTCTAAGATCCCCGGACAGGGGCCTGCCTCCAGGGCTGATGACTGCCTTGTTCTCATTTGGCTTCTTGTGTTTTTTTTCTTTTTTTAAAAAATATATATTTTATTGATTTTTTACAGAGAGGAATGGAGACAGAGAGAGTTAGAAACATTGATCAGCTGCCTCCTGCACACCTCCCACTGGGGATATGCCCGCAACCAAGGTACGTACCCTTGACCGAAATCAAACCTGGGACCCTTCAGTCCGCAGGCTGACACTCTATCCACCGAGCCAAACCGGTTTTGGCTTGTGTTTGTTTTTTAATATCTGAAAATAATGTGTCTTAAACCTCTGTTAGCCCGCTGTCAGTCAAAGCCTTCGTAACAGAACAATGCTGTGGATTTAATTCAGTTAACATACCCTCGAGGGACAAACAAGAGGAAGGATATATGTACAAGCTCTCTCTCAGGAGGCATATGCGTCACCCTGAGAGCGAAATAAACAAAGATCGGTACCAGCCGGTCCTGTCACCCAGCCTTCACCAGGCCACGGGGCCGTTTCCGACCTCTGGTTCCTCGTGAATCAGCACCTAAGCCCACAGCTTCCCCCTTAAGGAAACTGACACATCCCGGGGTTGGCAACATGGCCATAAAGAGGGTAACCGTTCCCTGGGGTCACGTCCAACGTCCCGCCCTCCTCTTCCCAGGTGGCTGCTGGGAGGGTTCGATTTTGCAGCATCTAGACCCCCGTTGACCTTGAACCTGGAAGGCGGTGCACCTGGTCACCGTGCCTGTCCAAGGACTCACTGAGTTCAAGTCAGTACATTCGCCCTTTCTGGTTAATATTGCGGCTCAAGTTCAGTCGCTGAATCTTAGCTGCAATAGCCTCACCAGTAAACGTGAGATTTATTTGTGTCTCCTCTTTGACCCGTGATGTCGGCTCTTCTGAGGGTGGCAAATGGGACCATGAGTGGGATTTTCAGCGTGAAAACAATGTCACGTTCATAGACACCACATGCTGAAGGCCTTCAGTCATGTCAACGTCACCATGAGCCACAGAGGGGTTTTAACCGTTTCCTCGGGTCACACAGCTTGTTGGAATCCGGAATAGAGATTAAAATCCAGGGTGAGGCAAGGAGGGGGAGGAGGGGAAAGAGGGATCTCTGATTCCCGGGTCTACACTTCAGGTGGCCCCTCATCTGCATGGCTGGCCCTGGCCTCTAACAGCCACGGAATTTAGCCATTAAGAAAGCGAGTCTGAGGGCGTTAAAAGCAAGAATCTTCCAAAATTGCCCGCTCAGGACTTCCTGACCTTGTGAAGGAGAGAACAGTTGGCACTGCGGTTTTCCGCCCAGAGGTGTGACCCTTCGTGTCGAAAGTTCAAGTACAGAACCACGGAAATGCGTTTGGTAATTCTCTGTGCTTTTTGCCGCTTCTCTGTGAGCTGGAGAGCTACGTTAAGGTGCAATACCCTCAGTGTGTGAGACGTTATGGGATTTGCTTGATGATTCCATCGTCCTCTCACGCTTCGACATATTATGAAGTGAACTCCCGTTTTTGGGTGACTCGCCTTTGTTCACGTGTTCTGTAACATGATCACGAGTTTTCTGGGGAGGGAGCCGCCTTTTTATAGAGTACAGCCTGACCATATTTTGGTACCTGGCAAACATTTCAATGCCACCCAGATGGTGGCACATCCTTGCCAGGTTTTCTGCCCCTTCCCGGTGAGGTTGCCTTTGGCTGGTGCCAGCCCTCACAGGACCCTTGGGCCGGCTTGAAGCGAGCCTTCTTTGCAGGGACCCGCCCCTAGCATTTGTAAGGACCTGCTCCTAAAAGTGGAGGGCCCAGAGCAGGGAGGAATGAGAGGAGACTCACGTAACAATGGTCTGGCTATTTAACTATTAAGTAAAATGTGTACGGTCTTCTTATCTTCACAACAACCTAGAAGGCCAAGTTGAAATTCCCGTTTCCCCCAACCACCCCTCCTCCTTCTTTTCTTCTTGTGTACACAGCAGCTGTGTTCCTTCATGGCCCATCAGGGCAACAGAACGTCTTGACTTCAGTTCACGTGGCTGCCTCATGCCAGGTGGTGACCCAGCCGTTCCTCTGTTTAAACTGCGGTGACATGTCCTTGGTGCCTGCATCTTGACATCGGTTGGCTTTTCCTGGTGTGCATGTGACAGGTGTTAAGTCTCCCTGTGAAATCTCTCATCACTAACCTCCCTGTGAAGTTACTTCCTGGTATAACTATGAGATTTTCACCATGTCAAACCAATGTCTATTTAGCGGTGTTGCCTAGAGTGAGTTGGAAGGTTTTGGTGTTATCATAATCTCTTCTTGCCCTAGCCACCCCAGATTAACATACAAATTATGTTAAAAAGATACTTGCCTTGCCTGGCCGGTGGGGCTCAGTGGTGGAGCGTCCACATATGCACCAGGAGGTCTCGGTTTGATTCCCGGTCAGGGCCCAGGCCCAGGTTGAGGGCTAGATCCCCAGTGGAGGGCGTGCAGGAGGCAGCTGAAGTATGGTCTTATAATTGACAACAACAACAGCAAAGAACTCAGGGTATAAATATGGGAAAGTTGCTATCATATGACATGAGATCATGCCAACCCAGTGGCAGCCACAATGTCTGACAACGCACTCAGACTAAACCCATTAGAAGTTACCAATGTAAGGTTGCAAAAATCAGGATTGGGCCGGAGTTAACACAGCTCAGCTTGAAATCATGTCCCCCAGTTGCAGTCTCAGGATTAAGAACAGAGTGAAAACTCCCAGGGTGTCGTAACCCAGGTACAGGCTGATAATCTTGTATAACAAGACAGCCTGTAGCTAAATTACAACAGGAGACATGGTCCCGATGTCTCCAGAAACTAACCCAGAGATAACCACCAGCCGCATTCTGTTATCGTAAATATGCAGAGTGCCGTTAATCTTATGTAAAGGTCACCGGGTTCTCAGAAGTCTTTGTTTGAAGTCTTTGTTTCCAGACTAC
>PVJN01060082.1:0-11675 GCA_004026805.1 Lasiurus borealis
CCTGTGAGGAGGAGATTTATGACTTCCATTCCCATATGACAAACTGAAGGACATAGATGTTAGGAAACTTACCCAAGGTCACATGGCTGGAAAGTTGGGTCCTGAATTTGAATGCAAGGATATGACTCCAGCGACTATGCTTCTATTCTCATGTATATTTTAGTGACCACATGTGTTCATCTTACAAACTGTCATAGAATCTGTCACAGATTTCTAACACAGGATGAACTGAAGAATTTAAGGAGTGAATTGATTCTTTCCTTAGACAGACATTTAATATGGACACTCTTTGCCAGGCCTTGCTCTAAGAGCAGGATTTTAGAGACTCAAGTTAAACAAGACAGATTAAAAAAAAAAACAACTTCAACCTTAGAGATTATTCTTGTGGGTAAAAGGAGAAATGACAGGTCTCCAAGTTTACTTGGTGTTCTTGCTGACACACTAGTGAGTTGTCTTCAAAAGTCAATGAGTGATTTGAATACGATATATTTAGTTGCAAGAAACACAGTGCTTTAATCATTATTTTCCTTTAAAAAATATATTCATTTTTTACAGAGAGGAAGGGAGAGGGATAGAGAGTTAGAAACATCAATGAGAGAGAGAGAGAGAGAGAGAGAGAGAGAGAGAGAGAGAGAGAGAGAGATCCATCAGCCGCCTCCTGCACGCCCCCTACTGGGGATGTGCCCGCAACCAAGATATATGCCCTTGACCAGAATTGAACCTGAGACCTTACAGTCCACAGGCTGACGCTCTATCCACTGAGTCAAACCGGTTTCGGCCAATCATTTTTCATTGTCACTGGGGCAAGAGCCATTCATGTCTTATTCATGTGGCCTCCCCCTCGCGCCCACTAACTGAGCACAGGACCTTGAAATCTAGCCTCCTATGGTTCCTCAAAAATTGTCTATTGAATGATGAATTATTAAAGAGTTAAAATTATGCATGTTATTTTTTATTTTTAAAGGAAAGGTGGCAATTTGTTCTTGTGAGTAATATAAATTAAGTCTGATTCTTAATAATAGACCATATGTTGTTTTAGTTATTTTATAGCTAGCCTTAATCAGAAATGTAGAATTTAAAAGCAGTGCAATGTAGAAACCAATGTTGTAGTAACAGAGGTGTCCACATACTTTTTATTAACCACGGTACTCTAGTTTTACATTTTCAGTGAGGAAGTTAACAGCAAGTACTCATGCCCTTTTTTGGTGTTTTTGGTTTCATTCGTAAGCAGAAGCTTATTGCCTAGACTCTCATTCTGAATTTCTCTGGAAAACTTATTCATTGGTAGTTATTACTCTGCTTTATTGAGCACTAAACACTTTCTTCCAAAGAAGAAAATACTTTTCCATTATTTTCATTTTATATTTTAAATGTTTTGAGAAGGAATATTGTAGTTATTATCTGTTCTTATCCAATTATAAAAGACAATAGTCAAACACTTGACAAACTGCATGCCAGCCAATGATGCTGAGGGGACACAATGTCTGAATGAGGTTGCCAAGGAGTACATGTGCCCAGAGAAAGGCAGGTTTGCTCCCTGGTCTCTTCAGAGCAGGTGTCAGTGGGTGGGCAGTAGAGTGGACACAAGAGCACAGTCTCAGTTTTAGGGATATGGACTTTTAAAACTGGAAGAAACCTGGAGATGGGTATGCCTCTTTTAGGAATTAGAACACTTTTACTGGTCTTCTAGTAAACATACAATTGGAGGAGAAACAGGACTAGAATCCACCCTGAAGCTAGTCAGTTTTTTTTTTCCACTTAATGAATTCATTCCTTGCTTTATGCAAGGAGCTGTCTTGGATGTACACAGATGAGCAGATGTAGGCCTTGTACTAAAGGAGCATATTATTCAGATAAGGTGGTCCATTTACTCTGGGGTAAGGAAGTCTCAGAGCAAATATTCCAGAATGCAATGACATAAGTGATGAGGAGGGAGCAACTAATTACTTGGGACTGGAACTAATCACCAGGGAAATACAAATCAAAATCACAATAATATATCACCTTGCACCTGTCAGAATGGGTATCATAAAGAAAAACAACAAATAACAAATATTGGTGGGGCTGTGGGAAGAAATGCAACCATGGAGTACCATAGGTGGGACTTTAAATTAGTGCAGTCGCTATGGAAAATATGGAGATTCCTTAAGAAATTTTTTAAAAAATGGAACTACCATATGACCCAACAATTCTACTTCAGGGTATTTATCCAAAGGAAATTAAAACACTAATATGTACCTCTATGTTCATTGAAGCATTACTTACAATAGCCAATATATGGAAGCATCCTAGGTGTCTATTAATAGATGAATAGATAAAGAAGGTTTGATACATATATTCAGAAGAATATTAGTCAGCTATAAAAAGAATGAAACCTTGCCACTTGCAACAACATGAATAGACACAGAGAGTATTATGTTAAGTGAAATAAGGTGGACAGAGAAAGACAAATACTATATTATTTCATTTACACATAGAATCCGAAAACAAAACAAATAAACAAAACAGAAACAAACTCCTAGATACAGAGAACAAACTGATGATGGATGGTTTCCAGAGGGTAGAGGTGTGGGACAGAAAGGGGAAAGGATTATAAAGTACAAACTACCGGTTATAAATTTAGTCACAGGAATGGAAGGTACTGTGTAGGGAACAGAGTCAACACTATGCTTGGTGACACATGAGTACTGGACTTACTGTGCTGATCACTTAGTAGGATATATGAGTGTTGAGACACCATGTTATATATCTCAAATTAATATAATGTTGTGTGTTATATGTTAATTATAAATTTAAAATTGTAAGTGAGGTGTGTTTTTTTTTTAATCTAATTGAGGCTATGGATTTCTAGAGTTGATTTCTTCCAAATGCATTCCTTATTCTTTTCCTTGTCTTCATATATAACAGGTTTAATTACCACACGCACTGATTTGGCAAATCTATAACAGAATATAGAAATAGTCTAATCTTCCCTCTCTAGGTCACTGCATTGGATGTCAGACTACAAGTCTCTGTGATGATCCCTATAGTGATATTTCTCACAGGTTTTCCACAGTCCGTGAGAAAGTAATCATTGAACTCATTCCACACCTTCATGTCACAAAATTTCCTGACAAAGATGACAGAAATTGGCAGCTTGTTTGCAGCTGGAAATAGGGGCCAGAAAGCAGCACTGCAGTGGATGATTCTGCTTGATATTGGCCGGTGTGAGAAGGTGTCACAGATGTATTCACTTATTTTAAAAGGACAGGATTCCTGCCCTACTGCTTTTCCCATATGAAATTCTTCCTCAGACAGACATATTCTCATCAGGAGTAGAAAGTTGTTTTCTTTAAGGGACATCAGAGCTCTTGTTCCGAGAGCTTTCTAGAAATTCAGCACAGCAAGGGACACGAGTTTGTAGATAGAATCCTCTTAGCCCAAAGTCCTGAAATGAATTCACTCTTAGCAATCACACTGCTATTTGTGTGTCAAAGCCTGGTCTAAATTGATTTCTGTCCTGTGTGGCTCATGTTGGATTTTCACATTGTCTTCTCCACATTGGCATCATCTCTTTTTCTCTACCTAACTTCATACGCCTGGTGCCCCCAAATGAAGGAGAGACTGCCTGCCTTCCAGGTTAACATTGGTGATCCCTTATGCTGCATAATGGTAGTAACTGTAGAAATTAAAATGGGAGCTTCATGAGGCATCATGTGTTCAATAAAGTTGTGCTCTTATTTCTGCCTGTGATATTCCCCAAACAATAGACCCATTAAGATTAAATAATTATATTCACACCTAACAACCCTTCCTTTGAATTCTATGATTTGATTAGTGGTAAGGGTCAGTTTCTAAACATGGCCAACTTTGAATCTCTCTGCTCCCTTGTTTACCAAGTGTCCTTTATAAAACCTCTACAGTGTCTTCAAGGATTATTCCTCCTTATTTAAAGGTAAGTCTCCCCTGATGAACTGTGGGATTTTTAAGACAGACCATCACTCTTGTACTTCAGTGTCTCCAGATCCTAGTCCAATATCTGTGAACTAAAACATTATGAGTAAATGGCTGGTTGAATGAAGAGTTTTCTAGTTCATCTCCTGCTACTATTCTCTTCTCCCATGCATCTTCATTCATGCCATTGTTACAATTCTTAAAATAGGGCTCACATCATAAAACTATACTGGTTAAAAGCAGTCACTGACATTATTCTGTTGCTTACAAAATCAGGTGCAGGATCCTTAGTCTGATGTTGAAAAGCTTTCTTAGTCTGCATGACTTCCTAAATCTTTCCCAAATCACTGCTCCAGCAAAGCTCAATTCCACTACTTGCTTTTCTCCTTTATTAGTGCCTCACTTGTGCTTTGCTTATATTTCCTTCACCTCAAATAGTTTACCCTTTTATTTTTCTTTAAGTCTCATCTTGATAACTTTTACAATACAGTTACTCTATCCCTCCAATCTACAGACATCCAACAGGCCCTCAGGTAATTCCAAACATATCGCCAACATTGTAGGTAGCAGAGGACACACATGAATGCAAGATACGCTTGTGCCCTAAAGGAACCCAATTCTAGTGGATAAACAGCTGTGTAAATTCTTAGACTACAGTGAAGTTGCCTGTGGTACTTTAGGATCTCAAGGGATGTACATCTACCCATTGGGAGGAAGAGGGTGTTAGGAAATGCACCTTGATATGGGTTAATTTTCAAAAATTAACTAGGACTTAGCTAGATAAAAGAAGGGAGTAAGAACATCCAAAGCAGATAGAGCAGGCAGCAGTGAGCTTTGGGGATTCTAGCCTGGGCAGCACAACTGAATCTGTGTACAGAATTCCCACAATTTGCACACTTAGCAACTCCTACAGAATGTTATATCTTAGGGACATACTGTGTGTTTCCCTACATTATAGCCATTAACACGGTAATATTATCTTCATTATCAGACAAAATACTAATAACTATGCCCCATTCATCTGTTTTATACCTAAAAGATCCTTTGAAAATGTCTTCCATTTACATAGTAAATGACTGATACATTTTTATTGAATAGATGACTACTTTTAGATTGAATTGTCCTGAATTTTTGTTTCAGGAATACTGAGCATTTGTACTCTTAGCATTCATACCATTACTTTAAATGAGGGCCTCCCCTTGTGTTATGTTAGGTTTATTTTATATATAAGAGGAAAGCTGAAAGTTCCAGTCATTATGTTGGTGGTGAGGTATATGCAACACTCTCTGCTTCCCACAACCACATCAAGATTACAACTAAAATACAGAACAACTACCTTAACAACCACCTGAAATATGTCTGAAAGGAAGTCCTACAACTAAAAAGAATTAAAGAAGAAGCACGTTGAGACTGTTATGATAGGCAGAGACCTGGAACAGAATCGTGTAACTGGCTGGTCCCACACCACGTGTTGTCGTTTACTATTGGAAGGGTTATTTTTGCTGTGGAGATTTCCTTGAGGTTCTAGGGGTCCCAACCCCACAAAAAACAACATCCTGCCCCTACCCTCTACCCTCATTTTGGGTGGCAGTGTTGGGAAGAGAAGTCCCCACAACTTATGGCTGTAAAAGCAAGCAGGGATTGTTGCTGAGTGATATGGGGGCTGCTGGAGACTCATACCCACAGACTCACTCCCTCTGAGCTCCAGCTCTGGGGTAGGTGTTTGAAAGTATTATGGGATGTTTGGGGAAGAACTAACTTGTCTGGAATATGGCCAGAGCTGTATGGGCAACTTTCTCCCAGATAGAATTGCTACAAGAGGCCATTTTCCCTTTACTGAGCCCTCCCAACTATAGAGCCAATAGTCAGTTGCCATATCTGAATTTCCATCAACCTGGCTCATACTTTGCACCCCACCCTGGGGATTCCCCGAGGACCCCCCCCACACACACACACACCTACACACAGGTTCATCCAAGCAATTTTCAGTGACTTTTCCATACCAATGGCCTCTCTTGCCTCATGTATCAAATTTTCATAAAAGCTCTCAAACAAGTAACAGTTGGCCTCAGCATGCCCCATACTTCTCAATAAGTGGCCCAGGCCAAGCACTAGTGGTAGCCCACCTTGGCTCATAGCTTGGTCTCTTTTGGGCACATTGCACAGCACAATTGGAATCCATCTTCAGATTGCTTTGTAGCTCATGATGAGTGGCCCGTAACAGGGCACAGGGAGTGGCTGACTTTATACCTTCTTGAAGGATCCAGAGCCAGTGCACCTGATGTTCAGCTTCAACCACACTATACAATAACCCTACCACCTCCACAAGAAACACACTGAAGGACAGGACTCGGTAAGCACCAAAGCCCCAGTGAAGCAAGTCCTACTCTAGGGGGTCAGCTCCTGCACAGCAGCTCTTTCATTGTAGTTGCAGCCAATCCTCACAACCAGTTGGCCCAGGGGTCAATCTCACCCAATGATGCCAACATCAATTAAGGCTCAACTATAATAAGACAGTGCACATAGCTCAAACAGGGGTGCACCTGGAGCACCTAGCTCAGGTGACTGGGAAGGCTGAGCCACTGGGTCCTACAGGACACCTACTACATGAGACCCATCTACCAAGTCTGGGAGACATAACAGCTCTACCTAATATATAGAAACAAAAAGAGAGAAGCAACCAAAATTTGGAGACAAAAAAACATTCCATGAATGAAAGAACAGGAGACATCTCCAGAAAAAGAATCAAATGAAATGGAAGCAGGAAAACTACAAGATACAGAATTCAAAGCAATGATTATAAAGATGCTCAAGAAACTTACTGAGTACTTCAAGGAACATAGTAAAAACCTCAAGGAACTTGTTTAGAACATTAAAATAAAAAGTCACCAGTCAGAAAGGAAGAATACACTAATTGAAATAAAGAATAATGTACAGGAAATCAACAATATAGTTAAGAACCAAGAGAATCAAAACAAGAATTTGAAATACAAGATAGCAAAAAACACCCAATCAGAACAGCCAAAAGGAGAAAGAATACAAAAATATGAAGGAGACTCTGGGGCATTCACATGATGGGAGTGCCAGAAGAAGTGAGGTAGCACGATAATGAAAACCTATCTGAAAAAATAGGGACAGAAAACTCCCCTTACTTGATGAAAGAAATACACATAGAAACCCAGGAAGCACAGAGAATCCTAAAAAAGATAAACCCAAAGAGGCCCACACCAAGATACATCATAATTAAAATGCTAAAGATTAAAGACAAAGAGAGAATCAAGCAGCAAGAGAAAAACAGTTAGTTGCCTATAAGGGAGCACCCATACAACTGTCAGCTTTCTCAACAGAAACTTTGCAAGCCATAAAGGAGGGGGGGGGGGGAGACAAGAAATATTCAAAGTGATGAAAAGCAAGGACATATAACCAAGATTACTCTATCCAGCAAAGCTATCATTTAGAATTGAAGGTCAGATAAAGAGCTTCCCACACAGGAAAAAAACTAAAGAAGTTCATCACCACTAAATTAGTATTACTTTAAATGTTAATGGTTCTTTGTTAAGAAGGAGGTAGAGGAGGAGAATGAGGAGGAGGAGGAGGAGGCGGGGGAGAAGGAGGAGGAGGAGGAGGAAGAGGAGAAGAAGGAGAAAAATATGAACATAAAATGGCAATAAATACATATATATATTAAAATTTAATTTAAAAATCAAAATAAATGAACATGAAGAACAGAATCAGGCTCATATATCCAGATAAAATTTTGATGGTTACCATGTGGGAGATGGGTGAAAAAAGAGAAGGGATTTAGAAGTACAAAGTAGTCATATCCCATGGACAGAGACAATAGGCAGGTGAAGACCTGGGATAGGGTGGGAGATGGGTTGGGGGGGGGCAAAGGGGAGAAAATGGGAGACATCTGTAATACTTGCAACAATAAAATAAAATTTTAAAGAGATGAAAGCTGAGAAGTTGTTTAAACTTAAAAGGAAAAATTATTAAGGCTCTGTTAATCATCATAACATATTCTTCTGACATTATGATAAAATATTCAATATATTATTGGCTTATGCTAGCAAAGCAAGTGCAAATTCCTCTTCTGGTAATGCCACCCTTGCTCAGGCCACTATAACATTTATGAATGCCTTAGCCAAAGTCATGTATTTCATGGTTGTAGTTCCAACTAAAGTCAAGTTCTGAATTCAGTGTTGTTTTTCACTCCAGAGGGTCAGCTGCTGTGCAGGAACTGACCCTCTGGAGTAGCACTTACCTCAGTGGGGCTTTGGTGCTCACCAAGATCAGTGAGAACAGTTTAAGACCTGCATACACTAAATATATGTATCTAAAGTTATAAATAACACTAAGAAACTGTGTTCTTTGATCCTACCTTGACAAAGTGCTGGCTGAATTACCTGAACTTTCAAAATCATTGCAACTCTAGATTTGAAGGTAGCATTACAGAAAAAATTCATCCTTAAGAAAGAGCTAGCAGTTTTTTCCCCTTATTTTCTCCACCTCTGGCATGAGGTCTTGTGCTCATGTGGACACCTCCATATGCAGGTTAAAACTTTATTCATGCCTTTCTGTTAAAACTGCCACTTGTGTACCCCTTGGGCATAAGGGTGTATACACATGAGGCAAGTCTTCATCATGCAACATGATGGGCCCAGGAAAAGGCACGCACAGCCCTGGAAGTATATTCAGGGTCATTTGAGAAGGGAATCCCTGGGACATGAAGACCCAGATTATGGACAATACTAATTGTCCACCTGAGAGCCCAGTCAGAGAAACTAGGATGCGGCGTGTTATAGCCTGGGTCTTAAGGCTGTATTTCTGCTTTCCAATCATTCCCCCTTCAACATATGGTCTCACTCCCAAGAAGACATAGTCACTATCATATGCATTTAATAGTCATATATATATTAAGAAAATTAATGTTTCCACCTCTGAGAAAGTCATAGTTAATGAAATACATATAACAAACATATGTAAAATATCTGGAATGCTTTAAATATATAGCAGAATATTTTATTAGTAGCTCAGGGGTGTAAATAATAAAAATAGTGATTATCCTATCTAAAAGAGTAATATGCAAATTAACCATCACTTTGCTACACCCACAAGCCATGCCTACAAGCCAATCAGAAGCAAGTATGCAAATTAACCCCAACCAAGATGGCTGCAGCCATGGACGGAGCAGGAGGGAGGCTTGGGTTTCCCTGGCAATGGAGAAAGCTAAGCTTTCCACACACCCTGGTGGGTCCAGGCCTCCACTCAAGGCTACAAAGTTTCAATTATAGATGATAAATAAAACCCAACAAAAATGGCAGCAGCCACAGAGCTGAAAAAGCAGGAGGTTAGGGTTGGCCCCAGGAATGGAGGAAGCCAAACTTCAGCAGCCCTGGCCTGTCTTAACCTTCACTTAAGGGAACAAAATTTCAATTATAGAAGATAAAAAATTCCCAACAGAAATGGCTGCTGCCACAGAGCAAGCAGGAGTCTTGGCTTTGCTCCAGGCTACAAAGTTTCAATTGTAGAAGATAAGTAGATCCCAGATACCAGGGCCTCCACTTGGGTCGCTGCGGGGTGTGGCCGGCCTTCAAACCACCACAGGCCCCTTACTCAGGCCTCTCCACATCCCAAGGGAACCTCCACTCTGATCCACGACATCCTTCAGGGCAAAGCAGTTGGCCCCCATCCATGTACCAGGCCTCTATCCTACCTAATAAAAGAGTAATATGCAGATTGACCATCTCTCCAACACATAACATGGCTGCTTCCATGTGGTAAAAGATACTGCCCCCATGTGGACACAAAATGGCTACCACAAGATGACCAGCAGGGGAGGGCAGTTGGGAAGGACAGGCCTGCAAGAGAGGGCAGTTGGAGGTGATTAAACCTGCAGGGGAGGGAAGTTGGGGGTGACTGGGCCAGCAGAGAAGGGCAATTGGGGGGACCCAGACCTGCAGGGGAGAGCAGTTGGGAGGGACTAGGCCTGTAGGGAAGGGAAGTTAGGGGTGACCAGGACTGCAGGGGAGGGCAGTTAGGGCTGGCAGGGAAGCAGTTAGGCATCAATCAGGCTGGCAGGGGAGTGGTTAGGGGTGATCAGGCTGGCAGGCAGAAGCAGTTAGGGACAATCTGGAAGGTAGGGTGGTGGGAGCCTGCAGTCCTAGATGGTGAGAGGGATGTCCGACTGCCCATTTAGGCCCAATCCTAAATGGGCAGTCAGACATCCCTTGAGGGGTACCAGATTGGAGAAGTTGCAGGCTGGGCTGAGGGACATCCCTCTCACCCCCATGCATGAATTTCTTGCACTGGGCCTCCAGTAATAATGTAAAACTGATTTTATGTTATTGGAGCAATCAGGAAATAATGAAAACATGGTTTCTGGATAAATTGTTAAGAAACAATGAGAATATCTATGAAAAACTGAAACAAAAAAATCTGATTCCAGAAATCTCACCACCAAGATAGCTGGTAATTCGTACTAGTCTGTCAATAAATCTACAATTTCCTGATACATAAGAGAACAATGAGGTCTCCATGTGATAAATACAATCCTTAGAAAGACTTGTTCAAACTTCTTTTTATTTAGTTCCAAAATAACTATAAAATGAAATTTTGGGACACTTTCACTACAATTGCCAATAGACCTTTAAGTTTGATGTAAGATCTCATTTATGATGGCAGAAAAGTTTTTCCTTTCTCAGTGGTAATTCTGAAATTATCTATGACATAAGTTTAAAAATACAGATGAATTTAATGAGAATTTATTTTCAGGAATAACATCGCTTTGGAAAAGTTAGGATTTGATGTCTGTGATGACTATTGGCAACAATGAACAACAACAACACTGGATTCAGAACTTGACTTTAGATGGAACTGCAATCATGAGATACATGACCTTGGATAAAGCATTCAAAAGGATTACTCTTACAATTTCTCAATATAGAATAGGGGCAGTGGTATCTATTATGCTTATTGTGAAGATTTACTTGGATCACATGTGAAAGTGCTTTGTAAATGACATTGTGTGTTTCGATTGTTATATACTAATATTAATATTATTTGTTTTAAGTTTCTCACTGTGAGTTCTGAAATATTCCTATTTAAAGAGTGTATTCCTTACTAGTTGATTTACTTCTTTTAAGCTCTGTAGCAATTAATTCCTCAAATTCAAATCTTTCAGCACTCCAATTCAGTCATTAAAATGACTTATCTTAGAGTGTCATCCTGCTAGTTGTCAGCTTTCACCTTTTTTTAAAAGTGTTTTAATAACTGACTTTAGCAAAAAGGGCAAAAGAATTCTGCTTATTAAAAAATCTTTTCGTTCGATGGAGCCAAGATGGCGGCATAGGTAAACATCTACACGGCTGCCTCGCACAACAATTTCAAAACTACAACTAAAAGGCAGAACAGACATCATCCAGAACCACAGGAAAGCTGGCTGAGTGGAAGTTCTACAGCTAGAGGGAAAGAGAGGGGCTCACAGAGACCCAGAGGAGCTGCAAACAGCTGAGGTACGGAGACGCGCGCGCTGGGAGAGCGAGTGCCCGAGTACCTGGCTGGCTTTCTCTGACGGGAGGGAAACGGAGACTCCCAACGGCATTGAACCCCTTATCCTACGACACTAAACCCCAGACCCAGCCGAAACTCATACGGGGGGAGTTTGGACTGTGAAAAGGGAGAAGTGCACGGAAATTTAGGGGAGTCGCAAAAGATAGGAGGGTCTGGTCCCGGTCACGCAC
>PVJN01060083.1:0-11675 GCA_004026805.1 Lasiurus borealis
CCACTTCCCCCGCCTTGACCTAAGATAGATCTTATCCAATAAAGTTATTAATCATTCTTTTAAAGCTCTTTATACTTTTTATTTTCTCTTCCAGCCTTGAAGATTCAGTGTCTACAATCAATATTTATTTAGACTGGAATCATTCATTCTGTGGACAAAAAAGGGCCACATGCTAACCTGACTTAGCGAAGGTCTGCATTGGTGGGCTTGCAAACTCAAGAGACCTAAAGTAACCAAAAAGGATGGTCTGAAACTAAAATCTTTAATTAAATTTTGATCTTTACTGAGCCTATAGTTTTTTGGGTTTTTTTTTTTTTTTTTTTTTTTGCATCTAAGATAACACACCAAAGGAATGTCAGGGTAACTTAACTTCCCTTTTTCCAGATCCTTCAGGGCACAACCAAATGCACCAAGGTGCCTGGAGGGAGACCACAAATTTTTTCATTGTTTTTGCTGTCATGTTAATTGTTGACTGTAACTATCCTGTACCCACTTAAACAAAAAATGTGTTTTATCTTTTTACTTTTTATCCAATCCCAGAGCCCCCCTCTCATCCCAGCCCTCTCACTTTGCTTTCTCCCGCCTCCCTAGTCTATCACTAAGGGATTTCATGTAACATCCTCGCTTTGATTGTAATGTATAAAACAAGGTGAAAAAAATGCCAGGCCAGAGTAGTATCTAGATACATTGCCATTCTGCTTCCCAGCAATTGTCGATAGCTTGGCTCAAATACGTTATGCCCAGATTTCAAAATCCCCAAAGATCAACAGGGAGCCGAGACCGAGGCAAAAGCAAAGAGCCTTTATTAAAGCCGGGTCTGGCTCTCCGCCTCCAACGTCCTAGCGGAGGATGCAGGAAGAGAGCGAGTCTTGAAAATGACAAAGGTTTTATAGGGGGAGGTGGGGCCTCCTTGGACCGCTGAGTTGGCTGATCCTGATTGGTTAGGTGAGGGCTGGAGGCTACTGATGCAAAGGCAGGGTGCTTAGGATACTTTTGGAGTTCCCCTTGCATCCCCATTGGCTGATTTAAGGGTGAGCTCGGTAACTGACACATTCTGCAGCCTTTCTCAGAAGAGGGGTCAGGTCAGAGACACAGCTACACAAGATGCAGGACACGGTACGAAATGGAGTCAGTCCTGCTCTGCCCTTTCAATATAAACTCACAAAAATTCTTTACAGGTTTGAATATTTTTTACCTTAATGATTTCTTCTTTACCAACCCAACTTAGCAGCTCTGTTACTTTTCTACCAATACTCTTTCTCCACTGTTACTAATTGAAACTTGTTTTTGTTTGTTTGTTTATTTGTTTTCAGAACAGCAAAGCACCCAACTGAAATGCTCACCACATCACCCTGCTTTGCAGCTGCACAGTTGGCAGTCCTGGCCAATGACATGTGAGGCTTTTAGGAAACCTTTCAGCTGTGGAGGGACCAGCTTGTAGGTACCTTTTACTCTTGTCTTTCATCATCTTTCTTATCTCATCCTTGTCAACACAGATGAGAGGCCATTCCCTAGCCTTGGAGTGTTGTACCTGAGGACAAAAGCCACTTCCAATGCTAGCAAGGTAAAAAGGTAAGGTAAGAAGGAGCCTGAGATCATGCTAACATCCTGGTTTTGTAGCATTGGCTGGGGGTTGCTGATATCCAGTCTTCTTGTGACCAAAGTAATTAACTTAATTAATTAAATAAAAATCTTTATTTAGACAAACTATCATGGTCCATTTTCTGTTTTTTTGCAGCCCAAACAATCCCAATTCATTTACTTCCTTAAAGGAGCCTTTTTACAGCCAGAGTAGAGCAGTAATTCTCAGTCTTTAGTATGCATCCGAATCATCTGAAGGGCTTGTTGAAAAACAAATATCTATTCATACATACATCTGAGGAAAGTCCAGAGAACTTGCATTTTTAATAAGCTCCCAGGGGATGTTGATGCTGCTGGTCTGGGAACCACACTTTAAAAGCCAGGCGATGGTTTCAATGTGAACCTACCTCAAATGACAGCATGGAGTGGGTGACACTTCAGTTTCTTGAATCCCCCAGTTCTGTGCCTCTGTTACACTAGCTGAAAGGCCTGGATGTCATCCATATTCAGCTGGTGGGTGCCACTGGTGAAACTGCTTGGGTAAATATTTTCAAGATGTTCTAGGTATTCAATAGGGAGTAGAAAAAACCTGTTGTTGGGTCAACAGCTTCATGATATCTTATCTTCCCCTGAAGATACCAGGCTATTTTTTGGGATCCAGTTTATATATGTAGTGAGTTTGAGACACCAACAATTTCCTTTTGCTGTATCTGCCTGCTGGGATTCTTTCCCAATGCTTACTTGAGGGACGACTTTTCTCTAATATCATTGAGTTTAGAAGAAGCTCCAGGTCAGATTGTCTTATCATTCTCCTTTTAAAGACTTTCACTCTGCCTACTAACAATTGCTAACTTTTTAAAGGAGTCAGGAGAGATTAATTTTCTGCAAAAACTGATTTATGGCCATCTCTCCTGAGAGGATGGCCTGAGTCACTTTCCTTGCCTCATGCTCACTGTAGAAATTCAGTGATAAAACCTTCCTTTAAACTCAGAAAATGTCTGAGCAAACTTCAAGGTCTTTCCCCTAATGCAGCAATTAATCTTGAGGTTAGATAGGAAAACCAAAAACAGTCAATTTGCACAGCAGCAAAAAGGGATGCCCCAAATTTGGGTTTTCAGGCCTGTGTCCTGGTTGTGACTCTTGAGCCTTTGCCTTCATGATCCTTGGGATTCCCCAGTTAGGGATGAGGCTGACCCTACTCTGATTATCAGTGGTCTTAGCAGTATTTAAATGTAAGATGATTTTGTCACTCTGCAGAACAGGACAATAACTATAAAAATAATACAACCATTATCATTTATTGAGCATAAGTCCCTGTTTTTTATGACTGAACCTTGAATTTTTAGCAAGTTATTTAGACTTTCTCATAACCTTGGGTGATGAATTCAAATATTCCTCCCATTTTACAGAGAGGTAATCTGGGCAAAGAAAGGGAGCTAATTTGACCTTAATCACAGCTCTTAAAGTGGAGAAGCTAGAAGGCAGAGATCCAGCAGGCTGACTGCAGAACTATTAACCACTGAGCAGAACAAAACAAAACAAAATTTGAGAAAACAAATAATTAAAAAACTAGTCTTGAAGTTCTTTTTCACTGTTAGACCTATGGAGAATGTTGGGGTGGCATGTTTATGTAAGGAGGAAGTTTTGTGGGGATCAAAATAACAGCTTGACACACAGAAAAATGGAATAGGCGGAATAGACGGACGTGTCTGGAGCTTTGTCGCTGGGCAGAGGGAGAGCGAGCAGCTGAGAGTCGCATGGGGAGTGTTTGTTGGCAAGTTAAGAGTCAGTTACCCTCCAGGAGAAGGCAGGGAACTGCTGGACTGGGTTTTTGTCAGCTGGAGCCACCAGCGCGAATGCAGAGACCACGCCATCTTGCAGAGGGAGGTGGATGTCTGCGGCGGCTGAATCACTCACTGAACAGCCGGGAACCCAGAACACTGCTCTCCAATCGGTGCAGACACGTGGGCGGCGAATTCAGAGATCCACACGGCACACAGAAAGGCCAGATTTCGCCTGGGATAAGTGCCTTATGTGCTGTACCAGGTCGTGTTGTAGTTTGTGCCTTTGAATCAACGTAGGAGAGAGAACTACATAACCAGACACCCGGAGAAGAAAATCCATGGGCAGAAGAACAAACAGCCCGCATACGACAGATAGGCAGGTATCACCAGAAAAGGAAGTAAACGAAATAGAAGCAGAAATAAGCCTGCCAGAGAAAGAGTTCAGAGAAATGATCATAAGGTGGATGAAAAGAATGGAAGACAAAATCGACAATCTGAGTAAGAGCCAAGAGGAAATGAAGAAGAAGCATGAAGAAATGCACAAAGAAATAAAAAATGACATCACTGCTTTAAAGAATTCAATAAAAAAGCATAAAAAATGGACTAGAAGAAGCAGAGGACCACATCAGTGAGCTAGAAGACACAGTAGGAAAAAATAGCCAAGTACAGTAACTTCTAGAAAAAAAAATTAAAAAGCAAGAGGAGAGCCTAAGGGAACTTTGGGCCAACATGAAAAAAAACAACATTCGCATAATTAGAGTTCCAGAAAGAGTGGAAACTGAACAAGGAATAGAGAACCTGTTTGAAGAAATAATGACAGAAAATTTCCCAAATATAGGAAAGGAAAAACCCACACAAATCCAAGAAACTCACAGAGTCCCAAGCAAAAGGAACCCCACAAAACCGACACCAAGGCATATTATAATTAAATTGGCAAACAGCAACAACAAAGGAAGAACCTTAAAAGCGGCCAGAAACAGAAAGTTACATACAAAGGAACCCCCATAAGGCTAGCTACTGATTTTTCAACAGAAACTCATCAGGCCAGAAGAGAATGGAATGAAATATACAAAGTCATGCAAAGGAAGGGTCTGAATCCAAGAATACTGTACCCTGCAAGGCTTTCAATCAAAATTGAAGGTGAAATCAGAAGCTTCACAGACAAAAAAGGCCTAAGGGGATATATTACCACCAAACTAGCAATGCAAGAAATGTTAAAGGGTTTGCTGTAATAAAAAGAAATAGGAAGTGAAGAAGGAACTCTGGGCTAAAGAATAAAAATGGCGACGGATAAATACCTATCAATAATAACTTTAAATATAAATGGATTAAATGCTCCCATCAAGAGACATAGGGTAATCGATTGGATAAGAAAACATGATCCACATATCTGCTGTCTACAAGAAACACACCGCAGGAAAAGAGATGCACAGAGATTGAGGGTGAAGGGATGGAAGATGGTATTTCAGGCAAATGCAAATGAAAAAAAAGCTGGTGTTGCAATACTTATATCTAATAAATTAGATCTCAAAGTGAAGGACATAACAAGAGATAAAGAAGGCCACTTCATAATACTAAAGGGAACAATCCAACAAGAAGATATAACTCTGGTAAACATATATGCACCCAATATAGGAGCACCTAAATACATAAAAAAAACTCCTGGAGGATATTAAGGGAGAGATTGACAACAATATTATCATAGTAGGAGACTTTAATACCCCACTGTCACCACTGGACAAATCCTTTAAACAAAAAATCAGGAAAGAAACATCAATCCTAAATGACTCACTAGACCAGATGGAATTAATTGACATATTCAGAACATTTCACCCCAAAGCCACAGAATATACATTCTTCTCCAGTGCACATGGGTCATTTTCAAAGATAGATCATATGTTGGGTCATAAGAACAGTCTCTTCACATTCGAGAAGATAGAAATCATATCAAGCATTTTCTCAGACCACAGTGGCATAAAACTGGAAATCAACTATAATAAAACCAATAGAAAGAAATCAAACACATGGAGACTAAACAGCATGCTATTAAACAATGACTGGGTAACCAGAGAGATCAAGGAAGAAATAAAAAACATCATGGCAACAAATGACAATGATAACACAACAATACAAAATTTATGGGACACAGTGAAAGCAGTCTTGAGAGGGAAGTTCATAGCCCAACAAGCCTACTGCAAAAAACAGGAAACAATGGTAATAAATTACCTACCTCTACAACTCAAAGAGCTAGAAAGAGAGCAACAAGAAAAGCCCAGTGTAAAAAGAAGGAAGGAAATAGGAACGATCAGAGCGGAGATAAACAACTTGGAGACCAAAGACAATTCAAAAGATCAACAAAACTAAGAGCTGGTTCTTTGAAAGGATAAACAAGATTGATGGACCTCTAGCCAGGCTCACCAAGAAGCAAAGAGAGAAGACCCAAATAAATCAGAAATGAAAGAGGAGAAATAACAACAGACCCTAAGGAAAAACAAAGGATTGTTAAAAAATACTATGAACAACTCTATTTCAACAAATGGACAACCTGCAAGAAATGGACATTTTCCTAGAAAAATATAACCTTCCAAAACTCAACGAGGAGGAATCTGAACATCTCAATAGTCCAATAACTATGGAAGAAATTGAAGCAGTCATCAAAAAGCTTCCAGCAAATAAAAGCCCGGAACCAGATGGCTACACAGGAGAGTTTCACCAAACATTCAAGGAAGAATTAAAACCTATTCTCCTCAGACTATTCAAAAACATTCAAGAAGAAGAAACACTTCCAAACACCTTCTATGAAGCCAGCATCACCCTAATACCAAAACCAGATAAAGACATAACAATGAAAGAGAATTATAGGCCAATATCTCTCACGAACATAGATGTCAAAATCCTCAACAAAATTCTAGCAAATCAGACACATCAGAAAGATCATACACCATGAGCAAGTAGGATTCATCCCAGGAATGCAGGGATGGTACAATATCCGCAAATCAATAAATGTGATACATCACATAAACAAATTGAGACATAAAAATCACATAGTCATAACAATTGACGCAGAAAAAGTATTTGACAAAATCCAATACCCTTTCTTGATAAAAACACTCAGCAAAGTGGGAATAGAAGGAGCAAACCTCAACATCATAAAAGCCATATATGATAAACCCACAGCTAACAGTATACTCAATGGGCAAAAACTAAAATCATTTCCCCTAAGAACAGGAACAATACAGGGATGCCCACTCTCACCTCTCCTGTTTGACATAGTACTGGAAGTATTAGTCATTGCAATTAGACAAGAAGAAGAAATATAAGGCATTCAAATTGGAAAAGAAGTAAAGTTGTCCTTATTTGCAGATGACATGATACTGTACATAAAAAACCCAAAGGACTCCATTCCAAAACTAATTGACTTAATTAATGAATTCGGCAATGTAGCAGGATACAAAATTAATGCTAAGAAGTCTGTGGCATTTCTACACACTAATAGTGAAATTACAGAAAGAGACACTAAAAAAGCAATCCCATTAACCATCGCACCAAAAAAATTAAGATACCTAGGAGTGAACTTAACTAAAGAGATAAAAGACCTATATGCAGAAAACTACAGGACATTGAAAAAAAGAGATAGAGGAAGATGTTAACAGATGGAATAGCATACCATGTTCATGGATTGGGAGAATCAACATCATTAAAATGTCCATACTACCCAAAGCAATCTATTGCTTCAATGCACTACCCATTAAAATACCAATGACATATTTCACAGACCTAGAAAGAATTCTTCATAGGTTCATCTGGAACAAAAAAAGACCATGAATAGCCATTCTGAGAAAGAAGAATAAAGTAGGTGGGATCTCAATACCAGATTTCAAGCTATATTACAAAGCAACTGTTCTCAAAACAGCCTGCTACTGGCACAAGAACAGGCATATAGACCAATGGAATAGAATAGAGAACCCAGATATCCACCCAACCCACTATGCTCAACTAATATTTGACAAAGGAGGCATGAACATTCAATGGAGCCAAGATAGCCTCTTCAATAAATGGTGTTGAGAAAATTGGACAGATACATGCAAAAAAATGAAACTGGACCACCAACTTACACCAAAAACAAAAATAACCTCAAAATGGATACAGGACTTAAACATTAGAAGGGAAACCATAAAAATACTAGAGGAATCCACAGGCAGCACAATCTCAGATATATGCTGAAAGAACTTCTTCACTGATACTGCTCCAAAGGCAATTGAAGCTAAAGAAAAAATAAACAAATGGGACTACATCAAAATAAAAAGCTTTTGCACAGCAAAAGAAACCATCAATAAAACAGAAAGACACTGTATGGGAGAACATATTTGCAAATGTTATCACTGATAAAGGTTTAATCTCCAAAATCTACAGCCAACTTATACAACTTAATAAAAGGAAGATGAAAGATCCAATAAAAAAATGGGCAACGGACCCAAATAGAACCTTTTTGAAAGACGACAAAAGGAAGCTTTGATGGATAGAGTAATCTTTTTTTTTCTTTTTATTAATTTTTATTAACTTTTATACATATCTCCCCATTGCCACCCCTCCCTCCCAGGCATACCCCAAACCCCCAGTGTCTGTATCATTGGTTATAATTATATGCATGCATACAAGTCCTTTGATTGATCACTTATTTACCTCACATAACTTTAATCTTTCTGCTGTAATTTCACAGTCTGTTTGATGCTTTATGATTTTTGTCCCCCTGAGAATTATCAGTCTACTCCCTTTCTGTGCTCCTGATTCTATTATATTCACCAGTTTATTCTGTTGATCAAATTTTTAATTCACTTAATTTTTAGATTCACTTGTTGATAGATATGTATTTGATGTTCATAATTTTTTGGCTTTTACCTTTTTCTTCTTCCTCTTCTAAAAGTACATTTCAGCATTTCATATAATACTGGTTTGGAGTGGATGAACTCCTTTAGCTTTTTCTTCACTGTGAAGCTCTTTATCTGCCCTTCAATTCTGAATGATAGCTTTGCTGGATAGAGTATTCTTGGTTGTAGGTTCTTGCTATTCATCACGTTGAATATTTTTTGCCACTCCCGTCTGGCCTGCATCATTTCTGTTGAGAAATCAGCTGACAGTCGTTTGGGTGCTCCCTTGTAGGTAATGAACTGTTTTTCTCTTGCTGCTTTTAATATTCTCTCTTTGTCTTTTGCTCTTGGTATTTTAATTATGATGTGTCTTGGTGTGGTCCTCTTTGGATTCCTTTTATTTTGGGTTCTGTGTGCTTCCTGGACTTGTAGGTCTATTTCTTTTACCAGATGTGGGAAGTTTTCAGTCATTATTTCTTTAAATAGGTTTTCAGTATCTTGCACTCTCTCTTCTTCTGGCACCCCCACAATTCTGATGTTGGTACGCTTGAAGCTGTCCCAGAGGCTCCTTACATTACCTTCACATTTTTGGATTCTTTTCTCTTCTTGCTTTTCCAGTTGAATGTTTTCTGCTTCTTTATATTTCAAATTTTTGACTTGATACTTGCCATTCTCTAGTCTGCTGTTAGGACTCTGTATAATATTTTTTTTATTTCAGTCAGTGTATGTTTAATTTCTAGTTGGTCCTTTTTAATTTCCTTTTGGGTCTCACTAAATTTATCCATCTTTTCTAGAAATTATTGAAAAACCTTATAACTGTGGTTTTGAAATCTATATCCAATTGTTTGTTTTCCTCCATTTCTTTCATTTGTGATCCATTCCTTTGTCTCCACATTTTCACTGCTTCCCTGAGTTGGTAGCTTTGTGTGCTAGGTGTTCTCTATGGCCTTGTAGCTCCAATATAATGTTGAATAGAAATAATGAGAGTAGACCTCTCCTGTAATGTTTTCGATCTTGGGGGAAACTTTTCAGTCCTTTGTTAGTACAATGTTAGCTGTGTTCTTATTATAGATGGTCTTTATCAGATTGAGGAAGTGTTCTTTTCTAGATTGTTGGATATTTTTATACTAAACTAGAGGACCTACGCGCAACAGTCAAGCTGGCACCCACCTTTGCTGGCCTGGTGCCACCCACTCACTGGCCTGCCCTCTGCTACTGCCGCCTGTTGCCTCCCTCTGCATGGGTGACCAGCTGGGGGCAGCTCCTGCATTGAGCGTCTGCCCCCAGTGGTCAGTGTGAATCATAGCAACCAGTCATTCCACCAGTCATTCCAAGGACCTTGAAATTTTGCTGATTCTGTCAGTTGTTCAGCATATGTAGCAGGATACTGAAGTACATTTTTTCCTAAGCTTCAAGCTTACAGGCTAGGTGAGAACCACCATTTTTATTTCTAAAAAGATAAAAATTTGTTTATCAGTTTTTCTCAATGCCAACTATAATAATTGCATCTGATCTGTTTAATTTAGGATAATATCTCCTAGTTTTTTGTTTTGATGTTTTTCTTAAAAGCAAAAAAAGACATGATTTAAAAATTCCTGGAGTGTTTTCTTTGACCACATCCGAAAACATTCTAGTCTGTTTTCTAAGTTCCTAATGATTTGAATCAAGGTCTCATTTTCCTTAAATTGTTGTGATCTTGTTGAAGAGATTCATAATTTCCTTCACATTTATTTGAAATTGAAGGGTCAATTAAAAGCCATACTAAACCCTTAAATCAATTGTATTTTTCAGAGATATTTCAAAAAGGAATTAAAGGATCTCCAATGGTTAAAAACCTCACAATTCTTTTTTTAAAAAATATATGTAGTTTATTGATTTTTTACAGAGAGGAAGGGAGAGGGATAGAAAGTCAGAAACATCGATGAGAGAGAGACATTGATCAGCTGCCTCTTGCACGCCCTCTACTGGGGATGTGCCCACAACCCAGGTACATGCCCTTGACCGGAATTGAACCTGAGACCTTTCAGTCCATAGGCTAAAGCTTTATCCAATGATCCAAACCGGTTTCGGCCCCACAATTCTTTTAAAGGCCCACTTTAATTTAGTCTGAGACCTTTGCAATATGAAAAGAGCTACAAAGAAGGGAGTGGAGAGAGTAAGGTGTTTGTGTTTTTCACCAAAGGTGAAAAGAGAAAAAACTAAGAGATGGAAAGCATTAGAGAAAAGAAATGTGTTTGAAGGGTATATTTGCATGAGCTTCAGGCTCCATCTAATCTAGATACAGCCTCAAGGCTAAGTTTTAACATGTATTTTCAAATGTCATCCTCATAATAATTATATAATAGTTACTATTATTTTATAGATAAGAAATTTGATGCATAAAGATTGTAAGTAACTTGACTCAGGAACCAGGGTTTAAACACAGGTGTCAAAGCCCCTAGACTAGGGTGTCTCTAGTCCATGGGTTGCATGCATGTGGGCAGAGAAATCAAACTGTGGAGGAAGAAGCAGGGGTGGCAATATTAGCATATTTCTCTTGGCTCCTCAGTATGATTTTTTTTTTGCACCCACCCTAATTTCTCTAGTCCTAGATAAAATGGACTAGATTATTTTGGAGGGGGGGATCATGATTACAATAAAGTGTTAATTTCATACAATAGGAAGCACATAGGCTTTAGCCTCAGAGTTGAGTTTTAGAATAAGGAAACAATGGGATACAGTGGCTCAGATTTTGCCAAGGGATTATTAGAGGTAGCAGCAAGCAATTGCATCTAAGGATGGACAGACACTGTCAAAGGCAGTGGAATAGCTTCAGAGCTCACTACTGCCTCAGCTTCCTGAGGCTCACATGGTGCCAAGGAACTGGAAGATGTGGAGAGTCAACAGGCCGGTTGGAAAAGGGGGATACAAACATGCAACTCCAGAGAGCCTTCAGGGCCAGTAATGCCCAGAAGCTTGTGGGCACATTCCCAGCTGTTTCCTGTGTGGTGGTTTTAGCCTCAACTAATATGCCAGCTGGCGGTTGTTTTATTTCCTTGTTGACTTTTTTTTGCTGCCACCTGGGGAGTCTTAGTAACTGTAAACAAAGATTTAGAACACTAATAAAGTGTCAGGCGCCAATGTGGTTGACTTTGTGCAGGTACTAAAGTCAAGTAACCTGTGAATGAGTAGCTGGCATGGAGGAACGCCAGCCACACTGGCTGGCAGGATGGTGGGGAGCAGGAGGAGGCCAGCAGCAGGGAGGTGGGGTGAGAGAGAAAGGAATCAGAATTGCTGAAACCTCCCGGTTCAGAGCCTTAGGCATTTGTAGTAAATTCTGTTAGATGGGCAGTGGTCCCTAGTCCCCATCTTGACTGCTAAGGACTCACAAAGAATTCTCTCTTCGCCAAGAATTGTCTGCAACTAATGCCTAGGAAGTTATACCCTAGTATCCTGCCCCCAT
>PVJN01060084.1:0-11675 GCA_004026805.1 Lasiurus borealis
TGTCTACAGTAACCAGCCCATGAACTAACCCATGTCTACAGTCACCAGCCCAGACACAAACCCTTGTCTACAGTAACCTGCCCATGAACTAACCCATGTCTACAGTAACCACCCCATGAACTAACCCCTTGTCTACAGTAACCAGCCCATGAACTAACCCATGTCTACAGTCACCAGCCCAGACACAACCCCTTGTCTACAGTAACAAGCCCATGAACTAACCCATGTCTACAGTCACCAGCCCAGACACAACCCCTTGTCTACAGTAACAAGCCCATGAACTAACCCATGTCTACAGTAACAAGCCCATGAACTAACCCATGTCTACAGTCACCAGCCCAGACACAACCCCTTGTCTACAGTAACAAGCCCATGAACTAACCCATGTCTACAGTAACCAGCCCATGAACTAACCCATGTCTACAGTCACCAGCCCAGGAACTAAGCCCTTGTCTAGAGTAACCAGCCCAGAAACTAAGCCCATGTCTATAGTAACCAGCTCAGCAACTAACCCCTTGTCTACAGCAACCAGCCCCCCAACCCTGCCTGCCTTGAGTCTCTGCCCAGCACCGTGACAATGGCCAGCCCTTTGCTGCTGCAGCTCTGAGTGAGCAGGCTCCATCTTCCCAGCGGAGTGGTCTTCGCCATTTCGACACAATGCGCACCTGACTGAGTCTGCTTCTCCAGGCACACATGGTATCCAGGCATTCCTCAGGGCATGGGGCTTTGGCCCTTTGTGTGTTCATCTGTAGCCAGGACCCCCCAACTGGAACGCCCCTGTGACTGTGGTCCCTCTAACCTACTCTCTAATGTGTTTGGAAGCGGATCTGTGGCTCTGTAGGAGACCTCACTTGGTACAGGAGGCCAGACAGTGGGACTCAGGCCCTGCAGACTCAGTTCTTGGATCACTTGGGCCACCTACAGCCCCTGTATGGCACCTGTGACCACTGGGTTCCCCCCTCCTGTCTCAGCCGGCCCCTCCTATGCCGCATGTGCTCAGCACATCCTGCTCTCACCTGGCTGTCCTCAGTCTAGTCCCCTTTTCTGACATGGCCTCCTGCCTTGTGCACCTGGCCACTCTCTATAGCTCCCAAGACTAGTGATGGTGGCCCCTCTTCCAGGAAGCCTGTCTGAGCTCTGAGGCTCCCCCTGACACACACACACACACACACACACACACACACTCCCACACGCAGGGATGAACACCGTGTTAAAGCCCTTCTACCCAAGAGGCTGAAGCCCCTCAGGTTAGGATCACACCGTCCGGCCTCCGCCTGTGCCCCCAGCCCCAGCAGGTCCAGGCCCAGCTGGCATTGATACATGGGGTGGAACTGGCTCACCAGCCAGAGGAGACCTTGAAGCTTTTACACAGAAATGTCATAGTGCAGCCTGCTGTGCAAATGCAGCTCTCCTGTCATGTGGCAAACAAAGGCGACGAAGAGGGTAGAGTATGGCAAGGGAAGACAGTCTTATAGGGATGCAGTGAGCCACAGGGGCCGGGTGGGACTCACCAAGGACCTGCCCCATATGTGAAGTCTCTTTAAGAAGACAGGTGCCCTGTGACCTTGAATATCTCTGCAAAATGGACCTAAGTGTCGCCAAGGGCTGGTGCTTAGAAGGATCGAGTTTGCCAGCTGCCTTGAGAGGGTTTCTGCAGCCAGTGCCCTCCTCCTGCCCTCTCCTGCATGGCCACTCCATGGGTGGGAGTGAGCACAGAGGTTTTGACACAGCGGGTCACTGTGGCAGTGGAAGGGTGGACTGACACCATGGACACTTACCTGTTCGATCACCAGAGAAATAGGTGAGCTGCTCGCTGTGGTGTTAGATCAGCAGTTCTCAACATGAGGGTCGCCTAAGACCATCGGAAAATGCAGATGTTTACATCACGATTTATAACAGTAGCAAAATTTCATGGTTGGGGGTCACCACCACACAAGGAACTGTATGCAAGGGTCGTGGCCTTAGGAAGGTTGAGAACCACTGTGTTAGATGAACCATGGGAATGGTTGAAAAACAAAACAAAACAAAACAAAAAAACTCTGGAAAGGGAGACGGTGTCAAGAGCGTGGGAGAATGACCTGACCATGGGAGGTGCTGTGGCCCCAGCCCGGTGTAGCCCCGCCAGGCGCCTCCTGCCGTCCTGGGTGAGCCCCGTGCCCTCTGATGGACGAGGAAGCCCAGGTATCCAGGGCTTGCAGCCACTCAAGCTGGGTGGTCTGCAGGGATTCAGCCCCGCTCTGTCAGCTGGGGGCCGGGGAAGTGGAGCCCTCGGGCGCAGGCTCGGAGCTCTGCTCCTGGGTGTTGTCGGCAGAGCAGCTGGGAACCCCAGCAGCAGGAAAGGAGGTGAGCACCATCAGAGGGACCGGGCAGGAGATGACAGCAGTGGTGAACAGACCCACTGGCACAGGACCAGCCACGGGCCGGTGTGACTGGAAGCCCGCCGCCAGCGCTGCCCGGAGTGAGGCACTTAGTGCTGCTCGTAGTGTGGCTTTGCGGGGGCCGAGCCGCTCCCTCCTGCCCACGTCTGGGTGGCGTGCTTATAGCCTTTTCAGTTGAGAGGGTGCCGTGTCATCACAGATTCTATTGTCATTCCTGATGAACAAGGACCATTCCTTCCGCCCCCTGATCTCCAAGCCTTGGTTCTTTCCCCAATTTTGCTTGAGAATGAAACAATGAGTCACCAGCCAATCTCTGCTCTCTCTCCATCCCTGCTGATCTTCATGCCCCCCCAAATCATAGTCCTGGGCCTGCAGCCTGGCTCAGGTTTCCTTACCACACAACATGTATCTCAAAGGATGTCCAGAAGCAAACAGTGCACCACACCAATGATTTATTCTCAAAAGGCCTGCATCAGTCTGATCGCACGGCCGGTACAAGGCTCTGTGGGCTGCGGGTCTTCCTTCACTCCAGAGCAGGCTCTCAAACAGGGCCTTGCTCCCAGGGACATCGGCAACCCTTAGGCACGTTTTTGGCAATCCCATCTCAGGGGTTGTGACCAGCAAACACATGAGGTACCACTCACCCGCTACAGCGCACAGGCCACACCCCCACGGAGGAAGACCTAGGTTAAGGGGCCAGCCGCGCTGAGGCTGGGACGGCAGCTCGGGGTTAATCCCAAACAGCTTCTAGCTGGTTTTGTGTTGATGAGCTCTTCTTGGCTTTAGTGGCTGATTTCAGCTTTTTTCATACCAATGTGCCTTTATTTCCACTATTAACACAACCTGCGTGTATTTCTATTGATGTGATCCATATTTTATTATTTTTTTCTCTTCGTTTTCCTCAGGCCTTCGCAAGATCATAGGTTGGAGACTCAGTCTGGCCATTTTTTTTCCTCCCTCAATGTTTTGGAGACGGAGGCCTTTTGAACCCCGAGACTCTCCCCAAGTACAGCTGTGGCCACGTCCCTCCTATTTGTGAGTGTAATTTTTCGTCATCTTCCAGCCCCAGCAGCGTTTTGCTCTATTCTTCATTTCCTCCGTGTCCATTTGTCACCAGGAAAGCGTCTTTCATCGCCCAGCGGCTGGGGCGCCTGGTTTACATTTTTGCTCCTAATGTACGTTTTTCTGCTCTGCGGCCAGGGGAAGGCATGTGAGCCCTGTGCTCTGTTTGTTGATGTTCGGTGTGCGCTGTATACACTCCGCCTGGGGACTCAGCCCTCCTCAGTCATTTTCCCTAAACATCAATTGACTGGCCTCTAGCAGTTACCTTCACTTAGATTCGATGAGAGATTCGAGGAGGCTGTGCACAGTGGGGCAGAGGCAGACGGTTCTGGATCCTCTCTCCTGTCTCTGCACCCTCCCCAGTTCCATTCTGCTACTCCCACCAAGGCACCGACTGTGCCCAAGTCCCATCCGGTCCTGCCACACCCCTCCCGGGACACACATCGACCTAGACCTGGGCCATCCCTCCATTGATGTCCTGGTCAATGCAGCGAAGCACTGGGGACATGCAGTGTGGGAGGATCCCATGGGTGGGGGTGGTAAAGTCCCCGAGGGCAGCACAGCGGTGAGAAGCACTCAGCGGTGGGGAGACCTGGTCCACACACGAGGCGGGGAGGCTGGAACTGCCGTGCCGATGGCGGGAGGCGGGTAGAAAGAAGCATGTGGCCAGCAAACTCTCTGGGCCAAGCTGTGCTGAGTGAGGGCTCATCACACACCCCTTGACCAACACCACGTGCACATGCAGTGAGGAGCCCAGCATTGCTGGGAGCTCAGGGGGAGGGGGCCGTCCTCTGGAGGCCGGGGTGGTGCCAGGAGACAGTGTTATAGAACTGGAATCTTGATAGCAATGGGGTGACAGATCCTGGACTGTCAGCGTCTGGGTGAGGCACGTAGCGACTGGAAAATGTGGAGAGGGGCAGGCGCAGGGACAGTGGGGTGGCCCGCTGAGAGCTGTGGGAGGGCTGAGACAGCATGGCACTCGGGCACGAGGTGGCAGCCGGTACACACTCCCCGTGCCCAGCGCAGGGTGAAGGAGCTCTGGATCGGGAATCGGAGACGAACCAGAAGAGGCAGATCCCACAAGGGCCTGGCTTTGAGGCCTGGCTCTCGACCACCTCCGGCCGGGCTACCCAGGGCCAACACCGAGCCTGTTTCCTTTCCAGAATGAGGAGGTACGAATGGGAGTGCCTTGTACGGTGGTTGTGAGAGCACGGCCAGTATCCGTGGGCCCCTGTGATATGGACACCCCAGCACTGCACAGGCCCCATCCCGGTCCACACTCAGCCCCTCCAGAATCCTCACCACCATCCCTGTGCCTGCCTGGGCAGCTCACAACCTTCCTGGCACTATTATCATTTTAAAGTGAGGTCTCTGGGGTGACAGCCATTGACCTCCCCGCCACCCGGCCCTAGGTGCAGGGACACACACCAGCTCCTTTGGAGAAAGAGGAGAAAGCCCAGATGTTGGTTCCCTCTGTGCAAAGCTCGTCCCTGCCCTGCACCTTCCTTGCCATAGGCCTCGGAGAATTCTCCAGGAAAAACACTCTCCCACCCCATGTTAGTGCAAAATCCGGGTGTTTTTAATGGTTTGTAGGAAGAGACGGAAGAGGCGGCCCCTAACTTCCCAGTAGCAAGTCTTGGGACCCTCCTTCCTGCCACGCTCTCTGGTGCCACCCAAAGGAAAGGGCCTCATTGTCCCTGGAAAATGGCTCAGGCCCCAACCCCCCAAAACCCTGGAGGAGGCCTCACCAGCCCCCCAGGAAGCAGCAGCTGATTCTTCCTGGTGATGAGGTTGCCCTGAGTGTCTCATGGTCCATCCATGATGGTGGCCAAAATGTTCCCACCTGCCATGTGATCCACGCCCCCTGGGAAAGGTTGACCCCACTTCCTTCATCTCGATACAAGTAAGTAAAAAAGATACACAACACTTTAGGCCCTTTGCTGCAGTGGGTTGAATAGTGGTGTCTCCCCCAAATTCATAGCCACCCCGAAACTCAGAATGTGCCCTCATTTGGAAATAGGATCTTTGTAGCTATAGTGAAGGTAAGAATCTGGGGGTGAGATTGTCCTGGGTGTAGGTTGGGCCCCAGATCCAGTGAGCGGCATCGGCCTAAGGAGCAGAGAGACACAGAAACCGGAGAGAGGCCGTGTGGAGACAGAGGCACGATGGGAGGGATGGACCACAGAGCCCGGAAGGCCTGGGACCACCAGATGCTGAAAGAGACAGGAGGGATCCTCCCGTAGAGCTTTGAGAGGGAGTGTGTCCCCGGAACACCTTCATTTCTGTCTTTGGACCTCCAGAACGACCAGAGAAGACAGTCCTGTCTTTGTTACAGCAGCCCCAGGACACTGGTCCCGTTCCCGGGAAACCCCAGGTTGGGCTCCGGCTGCCTGTTGCTGTGTCCAATAAGGAAGGCAGGGTTGAGTCATATTAGGCATTTATGAGAAGGCCAGCCAACCAAGAAGACAGGGTGCTTACAAGCATTCCCATCCAGTCCTCCAGCGAGATGCAGGGGATCTACCTAATAAAAGAGTAACATGCTAATTGACTGTATCTTTGCGACGCCCACCAGCCAGCCAATCAGGAGTATGCAAATTAACCCAACAAAGATGGCGGATTGATTTGCATATGAAGGTGCTGAGTGGCGAGGGCAGGATGAGATGGTTGTGTCATGGGCGGGGTGGGATGCTTGTGTCGTCACCATGGCAATGATGCAGGTGTTCCACACCACCCCAGCACTCCGGGCCTCTGGGCAGCGTAGGAAGGCAGAAAGGCAGCTCAGGGCTAGAGGGGAAAGACAGCTCTGGCCAGAGCAGAGGCAGTGCCAGCAGCCGGAGGAAGAAGGCCCATTCTTGCACAAATCTTCGTGCAGCGGGCCTCTAGTAGGATTATAAAGGGGAAGGGGCTGGGGTGCTACCTGCAGTCCTGGGAGTCACATCAGCTACTGTCCTTAATCATCAGGCAATTCGATGATGTCAATGAGATGTTTTGACTCTGGTGGGTCGGTCTGATCATGCTTTTGGTTCTGCTTGCTGGATTCCCCTGAGTTACCTCCTTAATGATTTCACACAGGCCTTGGAAAGGAAACTTTAAAAAAACGTAACCCCTACTTACATAACTATATGTGCTCTAAGATTTAAAATAACATGATTATTTTTCAGATTGACTCAGGTGCCCCAGTAGCTCTCCATGCACCCACATCGAATGAATCTACAGAATAAGTGTCCCTCCAGGATCCTCTTCCCTGGTGTGGGGAACCTCCTGATGGGCCCTGCTTCTCCTCTGCATCCCGTGACAGTCGCAGAACTGCCTCCCAACAGAGTGACGCTATCCCTTCGTCAGGAGGGACACAGGAAAGGGGCCATTCTCCGTGACCGTGAGAGTTTTGAGTGTGTCCTTCCCTGTCAACTAAGCAATCACAGGCTTAACTCTGGGTCCTTGGACCACTGTCCAGGCCACGCCCAGCAGATGCCCTCTGCAGAGCCCACCCAGGAAGGACCAGTGCCCGGAGGCTCTGCCTCTCTGGGCAGGAGGAGCAGGCAGGGGCCACACTGCCCCAGAGGACCCGCCAACTTCCTCCTCTCTTCCACTGCCCAGCCCACTCACCCTCCCACCCACCTCAACAGCCTGGGCCAGGTCTGCAGGGAGCCTGCTTCCTTCCATTTCTGTGTGGCTCCCAGAAGCTCTTGGACAAATGTTAAGACCGTAGACATGTTATCTGTGGGTGTGACAGGGTGATGTTCGCGGCGGTCTTGGTGCAGAGGGCAATAGCGTGTCCGAACGCCTGCAGCCAGCTCGCTGTGGGAGCGGTGATGCGCTGCATGCAGGTGGTTCTGACCGGATGGAGGCCTCCCTGGAGACGCCTCTGCAGGACGCGCTGCCGCACTCCCAGCCGGTGCAAAGCAGGCGCAGCCTCCCTCCCTCCGCACCAGCCTGACTCACTCTGTTTTTCTTTCCTTTCAGGTCAGCCCAGCAGCTGAGGTCCTGGCGGCCACTTCTCTGCGTCCTTTTCCTGTCATAAAAAGACATTCCTGTTTAGTACAAACTTTGTTTCTTTTGTTCCAGCTGACGATGAAGTTCAAAGGACACAATAAAAAAGTACCTTCCTCAAAAAAACCAGAATTCAGAACCGGTCCTAAATTCCCACCAGGGAGAAGGCACTGAGCCCTTTCTAATAGAGCTGACCTCCCCTCAAGCATTTTGGCCTTCGCCCTTCCTCATCCCGGAGGCCCCTCTGATGGGCCCACCTGGAGTGAGCTTGAATGGCAGGGGTCCCAGGAAGCAGAGGGGCCCCCTGGCAGGCCTGCAGACCTTGGAGGGGTTCCTCCAGGGTAGCTCCCCACCTTGGGCAAGTTCATTAACCTCTCCGACCCTCAGTGTTGTTTTGTTTTTAAATCTTGGAACTGGGGCAAAGCCCAGGATTAGCCTGGTGGAGGGACTTCCCCTGCATCCCATTAAAAAAGGGATGAAAATTCACAAAAACCAGCTGGCTGCACTGGAAACTTCATATGTGGTGTGAGGTCAGGGTGAAGCTTGTGGTTGGTACACAGTATCCAATCGCAGTACCATCGCTCAGAGACTGTCCTTTCTTCCAATGGATTATCTCTGTTCCTCTTGAGTCTCCTCCTGGGCTATGCAATCTATCCTCTCTCTGTGTGGCTGTCCTTGTTCCAATGCCACAGTCTGGGTCATCTCTGTGGAAACCAGGTGGTATCAGTCCTCCAACCATGTTCCTTTTACTTTTTTTCTTTCTTCAAATTTTTTGGCTATTGTAGGTCCCTTATACTTTTTATCCCCCTAACTAATAAAAGAGTAACATGCAAATGAACCCTTTTCCGTGACAAAGATGGTAGCACCCAGTGTCCTGTGCCCTGGCTATGTGGAGGGAGGGGCCTCTGGCCAGAGGCCAGAGCACAGAACGTTGGCATCATTGTAGGCCGGACTGAGGGAACCCTCCCAGTGCCCCCCTCCCACTCCCTGTGCACGGATTTTGTGCACCGAGCCTCTAGTATAAGTATAAAATCACTTTTATGGTTTCTACTCACCAAAGCAGTTAGAATATTTGAGATTCTATTAAATCATTGTCAGTTTAAGAACTGATATCTAAACAGTATTGAATCTTCTGATTAATGAACATGATACAACATTCTGTTAAGGTAAATCTTCTTTAACTCCTGTATATTTTGTGCTTTTCAGGGCACCAGTCTTGCACATTTTTGTTAAACGTATTTCATATTTTGATGCTACTGTAAATAATACTTTTTTAAAAATTTGAATTTCCATTTGATGCTTGTTCATGTATAAAAACACAGCTGACTCCCGCTCCCCTGCAACCTTCACAAATGGACTCAGTGGCTGTGGAGCTTTTAGTAGAGGTTTAAGGATTATCTGTACAGATGATCTAGTCACCTGTGCACTTAGAAGCTTTTCTTCTTTCCTGGTCTGTATGAGTTTCATTGCTCTTTGTCACTTTGTTGTCCAACGTTAAATAGAAGTGTGAGAAGAGACACCCCTGCCTTGTTCCTGATCAGGAAGAGAAGGCATTTCACTTTCTTACCATAAATTATATTAGCCACAGGTTTTGAGTAGACGTGATTTATTGAGTTGAAAAGTTCTTTGCTATTCCTCATTTTCTGGGAGTTTTATTTATCATCATCAACAGACACTGGGTTAGCCAAATGCTCTCTCTTGTACCTTTGGAGCTGTGACTTTCTCCATCCCGTCACCCTCCGGGGACCAGCTGTCCTCCTCTCTGACAACCTTCTCCCACCCAGACTTGTTGGCGTGGCCTTTGTGATGGGGGCAGTCGTGGGACCTATTGAAGCCAGACTTGGGAAAGGGCCCACGTTTCCCAGTGGGTGGGCAGCTGCCAGGGAACATTCTTCAGAACCGAACCAGTCAAGGGCCCAGGCCCAGGGGCTGGTGGCAAATGGCAGAGCTGGCAGGAGCTGCCTGGGGAAGGGGTCCCTCCTCTACCAGCAGGCTGAAGGGTCGGGGCATCTTCCAAGAGCCCATCTTAGAGCCGAGACTCAGACACCATACCCCAGCGAGCACAGAGCCATCCTGAGCAGCTGTCTCCGGACAGAAAGGGGTGATCTGGAACGTGAGCTCCCAGGAGCCGTTGCCTTCATCACAAACTAAAGCGAGGAGCTCCCCTCACCCCCATAGTGGGTGTGTCTAGTGCCTCTGAAGGGAAGTCTGCTGCAATTATTAATTGAGGTCACCAACCCCTCAGGCACAGGCCTTTCCCAGCCAGATGCATACTTCGGTGAAGGGCGACCATGGATGGAAATAACGGTCCCACAGTGGGTGGCAGAAATGATGACTTTTGTATGGACAGACCTGGCCTCTTTCATCCCTCAGTCAATATCAAATGGTTCGTTTTACGGAGGAAGAATCTGGGCAAAGCAAAGGGAACACCACAAAGATATGGGATTCTAACCATAGTTCCACATAAGCAAAACCATCTAGGATATGTCATGAGCTGGTGGAAAAAAAATGCTAGCTTTGAATGGCTAATGGAGTGCAGATGAGACACGCGGATTCTCCCAAACACAACTGGAATTTTTCCAGGATGAGCAAACTGTTGCGGTACGTTGTGGCAGGTGACCTTCCTGATGGTTACGGCGGGCGCGGCTCCTTGCTGGCAGGCAGACCTGCTGACTTGCTTTGGCCAACGGGGGCCTGAGTGTGATGAATGAGCTACACCCAGCAAGCTCACACTGGCCCTCCAGGCCTGTGTCCTTGGCCAGAGGATGGGCTGTCCTTCAAAGGGACTCCCTCAGCCTGAGTCCTGGATGGCGGAGACACCTAGAGGAGGGACCCGGCACCCAGTGGGAGAGCCCAGGGTGGGACCCAGCATCCATCTCACACCCCAGGCTTGGTTAGGGCGGCACCTTAAGGCCTTGTTGCAGTTTGGACTCAAAGCCTCTCGGCTCTCTCTCTCTCTCTCTCTCTCTCTCTCTCTCTCTCTCTCTCTCTCAATCCAGCTTTCCATCTTGCTACCCATTATCCCTGCAGCCAGACCCACAGCTCTCTAGTCCTGTTCATTCAGAGAGTGGGGCTGGGGGCCACGGTGTCCCCGTGTTAACCCTGGTGCACATGGTACAACCACACGGGGGGAAAGGGTCTCTGTAGATGTGACTAAGTTAAGGATCTTGAGATGAGATCCCGCTGGGTTAACTGGATGGGCCCTAAGTCTAGTGGCAAGTGTCTTGATAAGGAGAGAAGAAATGGAGGACAAACCCAGAGGGGAGGGCTGAGAGAAGACAGGCATAGAGGAGCCATTGTCTGCAAAGCCCCTGAGGAGCCGACGTGGAGGAAGGTGAGGAGACTCTGCCCCAGCCTCTGCAGAGTTCCACCTCGGCCTCCAGACCTGTGAGAAAATAAATACCTGCTGGGTAAGCCACCCCGTCTGTGGGGCTCTGTTACCGCGGCCCCAGGAGACGAGCACACAGCCCTTCGTGGTCTTGCCGGACCCCCATCCCTGCCTCTCCCCTTCCCCTGACCACCTTCCTCCAGCACGTGGGGCCAGCATCCAGCCAGCTGTGCACATTAGGCAGCATCCCTGCAGCCTGTGGCCTCTGCTCAACATCACCTCCCCCCAAGGCCCACCCTGCCCACCCTGTCCCAGCCCACCTGCCCCACCTGCTCCACGGTCCTCCACCCCCCTCCCCCGTCCCACGCCACGTCCCTCGGTCCCTAACACTCACCACCCCGAAGCACCCCAGGGCATGCTGATGCCCCCCTGTGCCCACCAGTGCGTAATTCCCACAGGACAGGCACCTGGTCCACTTTACTTTCTGCACCAAGGTGTCCCAAGCACAAAGCCCAGTTCACAGTAGGTGCCCGTCAATACTGGTGAATGAGCAAGTTCAAGGGCAAAGAGCAGGCTCTGTGGGAGGCGCCTGAGAGAGGGGAAGGCTCCCTAGGAGAAGCCTCAGGAACCTTCTGAGCTCATCAGTGGGCCCACCCTTGAGGAGCAGAGGGAATCAGCTCACGTGAGAGCCTGGAATCACAGACTCCTGCCAGGGTCTCGACTCTGCACGGCCAGCCCGCCCCTCTGCACACCGCGTCTGCATGGACCGGTCTCAGCACTAAGTGTAAGAGCAGATGGGAGGCATGTGATGTTTTCTCAGTAAACACCGCGCCGGGCTGGGATCTGCGCCCGTGCCAGCTGACCTGCCCGTGGAAGGGCCCCGGGGCTCTTTACGGCCAGAATAATGTGTTGTAAAT
>PVJN01060085.1:0-11675 GCA_004026805.1 Lasiurus borealis
GCAGTGTTAGCCATGAGCAAGGATTGCCAGAATTAAGTGCCCAAACTTCTAAATATTAAGAGCTTTATCACTCTACCAGCAGCCCTTTCTTTGTCTTACACACATGGGTTTCACATGAGTCTGGTGTAGGGCGCACATTATCTAAACCTCCCCAAACTCCAGCCTTTTGGGCACCCACTTCTCCCATCCCCAGAAAGTTTACCACCAGGAGAAAAAAGGGAACTGACAAGATTTACAGGACCTCAGCATCAGATCCATTTGGAGTCTTTCTTAAAACATACATATTATTAATTTCAGAGAGGGAGAGAGAGATAGAAACATCAATGATGAGAAGGAATCATTGATAGGATGTACCCCCTGCATACCTCCACACTGGAGAGAGAGCCTGCAACCCAGGCATGTGACCTGACCTGGAATCAAACCCAAACCTCCGGGGTCATATGTTGATGCTTAACCACTGAGCCACGCTGGTCAGGCCTCACTGGAGTCTTTTGGTACCTGGACCAGGGGTCCTAGGCCAGGGGTGGTTCTGTCTTCCAGGGGACACTGGACCATCACTTGAGGAGGGAGTGCTTCTGACACTAAGTCGTTGGGACTTAAGGATGCTGCTCAATACTCATCATATCCAGGAAGGCCCCAACCCAGAGACTGACCCACACCCAAAGGTCAGGAGTGTGGAGGGGGAGACCCTGGGCTGGTGCAATTCAGAGGGGAAGGTGGTGGTTGAGTCTCAGGACTGCATCTGCAGGCCTCTTACCCACCTGGGCTCCAGGGTTCCCCATAACCAAAGTCCCCCCAGTCAAGGGCATGCATATCTATCTGTATGTACAATCCATCAGTAAGACATAGGGCTCCTTCTCCTAAATCTACCCAGAATCCTCCCATTTCTCTCTACCTTGCTTCCATCCATCCATCATCATTGCTACCTGGACCAGTGCAGTGAACTGCACCTAGATCTCCTGGCTCCTGACCATGTCTCCCTCCCTGCAAATAAAATCCAGGATGCCCACTTAATTTTGAATTTCAAAGGGACAAAATATTTTTTTTAGCATAAGTACGTCTCACACCATTCCTGGGATATACCTTTGTTTTAAAAACCTCACAAATCAGGTCACCTCACCCCTTGACTTAAAACCTCCATCAGGTCCTCACAGCAACTGCCTTGGTCAACTAGCTGGTTTGGCTCAGTGGATAGAGCAACGGCCTGTGGACTGAAGGGTTCTAGGTTCAATTCCAGTCAAGGGCACATGCCTCGGTTGCAGTCTCAATCCCAGTAGGAGATATGCAGGAAGCAGCCAATCAGTGATTCTCTGTCATCATTCATGTTTCTCTCCTTTTTCCTTCCTCTCTGAAATCAGTAGAAATACATTTTAAAACTTCATTCATCCCTGGCTGGTGTTTCTCAATAGTTGGAACATCGGCCACACACCCAAGGGTCTAGGGTTCAATTCTCAGTCAAGGGTTGCAGTTTAGATCCTCTCCCTGGTTGGGGTGTTGGAGTGCAGTTAGGGGTTTAGGGTGTGTGCAGGAAACAACCAATCGATGTGTTCCTCTCACATCGATGCTTCTCTCTCTCTCTCTTTCCCCGCCCCTCCTTCCACTCTCTAAAAATCAATGGAAAAATTATCCTTGGGTGAGGATTAACAGAAAGAAAAAAAAACTTCATTCATTGTTTGTCTGATATTCCAATTTAACTGGACATCTGGCTGTCCCACTTCCCAGAAACTCACAAAAAAAGCTTTTTGGGGGGAGGAAGAGGAGATGGGGATGGCCTTGCTTGCCCTAATGTCCTCAGCCCTGGCCTGAGCATCCTCAAGGCTTGGAGGCCAAGACTGGGCCATCCCCATCTCAATCCATGTCCAGACGGGCTGTGTTCTTCAACGCTGTAGAGCCAAGGCTCAGTCCCCTTCCTGCATCTAATCCTGACCACATGCACTACAAAGGCTGTGTCTTGTGCTGCTCTATGCCTGGGGGAAACTGAGCTGGGGAGACGTGGCAGAGTCCTCCACAGGGCCCAGCACCAAGTGTTTGTAGAATGAAATACAGTTGCCCCTTGAACAACACAGGTTTTTGGACTATGTGGGTCAATTGAAAAAATCTGGGTATTGCCAAAAGCCAGTTCGGCTCCGTGGATAGAGCGCCGGCCTTCGGACTGAAGGGTCCCAGGTTCCATTCCGGTCAAGGGCACGTGCCTTGGTTGCGGGCACATCCCCCGTGGGAGGTGTGCAGAACGCAGCTGATTGATGTTTCTCTCTCATCGATGTTTCTCTCTATCCCTCTCTGTAAAAAATCAATAAAATGTATTTTAAAAAGGAAGAAAGAAAGAAAAAAAGTCTGCGTATAAGTGGAGCCTTTCAGACCACGTTATTCAGGGGTCAAGTGCATAATAACAGTGTTCAGGACAGGCAGCATTTCAGACACCAGAGGTAGGTCATAAGTCAGCTGGTGAATGCCCCTCACAGGAGGGTGGCATCAGTCAGAAGGGGGCGCTTTTGAAATGGGAGCAAGCCTCAGATTTTGTTCGGGGTTGTTTCACCTCACTATACTATCCCGACTTCTGCTTTGGGGCAAGTGATTTCTCCTCTCTGAGCCTCAGTTTCCCGATCTGTAAAATGAAGAGAACAGGAATATTCACCTCTAGGGTTTGGAGGACCTTGTCGCCTCACTGTCCTTGTCTTATTATCTTAGGCCAGTGGTCGGCAAACCTCGGCTCGCGAGCCACATGCGGCTCTTTGGCCCCTTGAGTGTGGCTCTTCCACAAAATACCACAGCCTGGGCGAGTCTATTTTGAAGAAGTGGCATTAGAAGAAGTTTAAGTTTAAAAAATTGTCTCTCAAAAGAAATTTCAATCGTCGTACTGTTGATATTTGGCTCTGCTGACTAATGAGTTTGCCCACCACCGACTTGGGCTTTCTATTTGGAAAAATTCCAATCCTATGGAAAAGAGTTGAAAGACCCATACAATAGACACATGATCTACCCACTCCGTTCTCAGTGGTTGATATTGACCATTTTCCCTCCTCCTCTTGCTCCCTAACTGCGTGAAGTAAATTGCAGCACCCTAGTACTGTACTTCGTTGCGATGCTGTGCGCCAAGAACCAAAGTGTCTCTGAGGAAAGGACAGCACCATGATCCCTCTCTGGGTTTTCACAGAGGCAGCACAACCATCTCAGGTCTGTGCTCCCTATTCCTATTCCCCACTGTCCCACCTACCTTTACTATTTTAGTAAAGTATACAATACACAAAATTTACCATCTTAATCATGTAAGATGACTAAGCACATTCACATTGTTCTCTTTTCTCATTGTTCTTGTTAATCCTCACCTCATCAATTTTTCCCATTGATTTTTAGAGAAAGTGGGAGGGAGTGAGAGAGGTAGAGAGAGAGATAAACATTGATGTGAGAGAGACACATTGATTGGTTCCCTTGACCGGAATCGAACTCAGGACCCTTCAGTCCACAGGCCGATGTTCTATCCACTGAGAAAACTGGCTAGGGCCACATTGTTCTTTAACCATTACCACCATCCATCCCCAGAACTTTGTCATCTTCTCCCCAAAACTGAAACACTTCATTCTCCTTCCCATCTCCACCCTCCCGCCCCTGGCTCCCACTATCTACTTCCTGTCTCTATGGATCTGACCCTTTAGGGATCTCATGTGAGTGGAATCACAGAGTATTTGTACTTTACTGAGCACAAATCCTCAAGGTTCATCCATGTTGCAGCACTAGTCAGAATTTCTTTCCCTTTAAGGTTGAATAATATTCCAGTGTGTGATGGGGACCACATTGCACTTATCCTTTCATCCATCCACGGACATTTAAGTTGTTCCATCTTTCGGCTCTTGTGAATAATGCTGCTATGAAAAAGGGTGCACAAATAAATAATCTTGGGACCCTGCTTTCAATTCTTTTGTGTGTGTACCCAGAGTGAAATGCTTGCCCATGAGGTAATTCTATGTTTAATTGTTGGAGGAACTGCTTTGCCTTTTGCTACAGCAGCTACATTATTTTACATTCTCACTGAATGTATCTTTTATAGTTGAGGCTTTTTTCGGGGAGGAATAGCAAGGAGGTGGAAGCAAATCCAGGCTCCAATAGGGATCACACTTTTTTTTTTTGGTCACATTTCTTTGGCTCTTTTTTCATCTAGAACATTCCCCTTGCCTTGTTTGTGTGCTTCACAACTGTCATCGTTTAGGGGTCTGGGCCAGTTGTCTTACAGAGTCACCCACAATCTGCTGTTTCCTCCTGATTAGGTTCAGGCTGAGATTTCAGAAGTGATACTGTGTTCTCCTCAGTGTATGGTACCAGGAGGCACACGATGCTGCTTGGTCACGTGACTAGTGATGTGAACCTTGACCACTAGGTTCCAGTGGTGTCAATCGGATCTCCCCATTGTAGTTCCTTTTGCCTTTATGGTTACAATTAATAAGTAGTCTATGACGACCTTGTCTCTTACAACCTTTCACCCGGTGGGTTTTGCCTCCATAGGTGCCATTTGCCTGAATCAGTTATTTCATTGGTGGTTGCAAAACAATGATTTTTCTAAACCTATAGATTCCTTCTACATCTGCTACCTAAATTGTTCTACAAAGAGGAGCTTTCCCTCTGTCACCCTCTACCCCCCTCCCCCACCATCATCTTTCTAATCTCTGCCCAGCATTCCTTAGAGCTGATCATATCTGTTTTCCTCAAACATCCTCTTCTCTGGACTTTCCTGATGCCACACCCTTCTCACTCTCCCACAGCTCAGATTTTGGATTTGGGGCTTCTGCTTTCTTCAAAGACATCAAGGACTCCTCTTTCAGGAAGCCTTCCAGACGTGCCTGGCAGAGCTATTCCCCTTCCTCTTCTAGGACCTGAAATACAGATGACCTTCAAGGTTTATTTCCGAAAACACCCATACACCACTGTTTGATCAACATCTTGAACTCTGGAAATGCTAGGCCAGGGGCACTGAACCTGGCTTGAAATACTTGGAGTGCTTTTCTTTCTTGATGGGATAGAGAGTGAGGATTTCATAAAAATAGTTTGAAAATCACTCCACTGATCCTGTGGATGGAATAGAGTTGAGAATAAATATGGGAGTAGAAATATGTTCAGGAACCTGCTACGTCTGAATAATAACAGAAATAACTAGGAAAATAATAATACATCCTAGCTTGTTTGGCTTAGTGGATAGAGCGTCAGCCTGCAGATCAGAGAGTCCCAGTTTTGTTTCCAGTCAAGGGCACATGCCCAGGGTTTGTAGGCTCAATCCCCAGTAGAAAGCATGCAGGAGGCAGCCAATCAATGATTCTCTTTCATCATGGATGTTTTTTTTCTCTCTCTTCCTCTCGCTTCCTCTCTGAAATCAATAAAAAAATATGTATTTTTTAAATAATAAAAATACTGTGGTACAAACAGGTCCAATGTCAAAATATTTCCTTCTGGGTACAAGGCTAGACTACATTTTCCCAGCATCCCTTGCAGTTAGGTGTGGCCGTGTGACTGAGTTGGCCTCTGACTTGGAATGCAAGAGGAAGTGATATAACTCCCAGTCAGATCCATTAAAAACTTTCCAGAGATATCTTGTTCTTTCTTTCCCCTTTTGCCAAATGCTTGGAAAGGACTGGAAGAGAGCTGCCCAGGAAACTTGATCTGCACTTGATTGTCACATACAACAAGAAATAAAACTTTATTGAGTAAACAAAATCCACTGAAACTGAGATTTGCTTATTTCAGCCATTGGTCTTACCCTAGGATTTCTCCACACATGACATTTGGGATCAGATGATTATTTTTATAGGGGAAAGTCCTGTGCATTGTAGGATTTTGACCACTTTTTAAAAAAAACATATTCTATTGATTTTTTTTTTACACAGAGGAAGGGAGATGGATAGAGAGTTAGAAACATTGATGAGAGAGCATATCAATCAGCTGCCTCCTGCACACCCACTACTGGGGATGTGCCTGCAACCAAGGTACATGCCCTTGACTGGAATCGGACCTGGGACCCTTCAGTCTGCAGGCCAATGCTCTATCCACTGGGCCAAACTAGTTAGGGCAGCCAGCATATCTCACTTTTACCCACAAGATGCCAACAGCAATTCCCTGCTCCCCCTCCCCATCCCCCACCTCTGTCCCAGTTGTGACAACCAAAAATGTCTCCATACATTGCCAAATGTCCCCTGGGTGGGCAGAATCATCCCCAGTTGATAACGTCTAATCTGTTCTTATAGCTACATTTATGGAAGCCCTTGGACATGTTGGGGACATAGACTCAATGTGGCCACAGCTTAGCCTGTCACCCCATTTTCTCCCATCCCTACTTCTACCTGTTTCAACCTCAGCTCTCAGCTCTCCTTTGCACTGAAACCCTCACCTAAGGGTTATTACTGACCTTTTATTCTCCTAAATTCTGTTTGTGTTACTTCCTATATAATCATAATAATAAATTTTAAAAATATTTTTTACTGATTTCAGAGAGAAAGGGAAAGGGAGAGAGAAATAGAAACACCAGTGCCTTCTGCACACCCCACACTGGGGATCGAGCTCGCAACCCGGGCATGTGCCCTGACTGGGAATAGAACCGTGGCCTCCTGGTTCGTTAGGTTGATGCTCCACCACTAAGTCATGCCAGCCCAGCTATTATGATTATTATTATTTATTTTAATTAATTATTTTTTTTAGAGAAAGGGAAAGGGAGAGAGAAACATCAATTGGTTGCTTCACACACTCACCACAACCAGGGATGGAACCCGCAACCTGGGTATGTACCCTGACCAGAAATCGAACCAGCAACCTTTTGATGCATGAAACAACAACTAACTGAGCCACACTAACCAGGGCCTAAATAATTCTTAAACCTATTTCTCTCCTGCCACCTCTCCTGCCACTACTTGAATCCAGGCTACCATCAATGCATGCCTGGACCTTTCAGGTAGCCTCTCCCAGGGGGCCCTCCTTTCACTCCTTCCCTCTGCAGTACAGTCTCCAAAATGCATTTACAGGCTTGACTGGGGCAGCAGGATCCACTTCCAAGATAGCGCCCTCACGTGGCTGTGGTGGGGAGGTTTCTTACCAGGAGGGCTTCTTGGGTGTCCTCACCACATGGCAGCTGGCTTCCTCTGGAGGAAGTGACCCAAAGCAGAGAGAAAGGAGGCCAGGAATCGAATGCCTTTTATGACCTGATCTCAGAAGTGACAAACTCAATCACTTCTACCATATTTTGTTTGTGAGACACAATTCACCAAGTTCAGCCCACATGCCTGAGGAAGAGAATTAACCTCCACCTTTAAAAAAATTTGTGGATCTATTTTTTTCTTCTTATTATTATTTTTAATCCTTACCTAAGGATATTTTTTCCCATTGATCTTTAGAGAGAGAGTGGAAGGGAGGGAGGGAGGGAGGGAGAGAGAGAAACATTGATATGAGAGAGCTACATAGACTGGTTGACTCCCGCACGTGTCCTGACTGGGGCTAGGGATTGAATCTGCAGCCAAAGTATGAGGCCTTGACAGGGAATTGAATCCACGACCCTTCAGTCTGCGGGCCGATGCTCTAACCACTGAGAAACTGGCCAGAGCTGTGGATCTATTTTTATTTTTTAATATTTTTAAAAATATATTTTATTGATTTTTTACAGAGATGAAGGAAGAGGGATAGAGTTAGAAACATCGATGAAAGAGAGACATCCATCAGCTGCCTCTTGTATGCCCCCTACTGGGGATGTGCCCACAACCAAGGTACATGCCCTTGATCAGAATCGAACCTGGAACCTTTCAGTCCACTGAGCCAAACCGGTTTTGGCTGAATCTATTTTTAAAAAAACACATTTCCCAACCAATTTCTCGGCATAACCCATTGGATCCACCTTCAAAATCCTTTCAGATTTTCAACCTTTGCATTATTAATACCCTGGTCCAGCAACCTGAGTGTCCACTGAGGGATGAAAAGATATACATAATGTGATCCATCCAGACAATGGAATATTACTCAGCCTTAAAAAGGAAGGAAATTCTGACACTGCTACAACATGAACAAACCTTGAGGCCATTATGTGAAGTGAAACAACGCAGGCACAAAAGGACAAATACTGGGTGATTCCACTCACAGGAGGTCCCTACAGCAATCCCTACAGGAGACAGAAAGTAGATGGTGGGAGAGAAATGGGGAGTTAGTATTTAATGGGGACAGAGTTTTAACTTGGGAAGATAGAAAAGTTCTGGGTGATGGAGATGGTTGCCTAACAATAAGAATGGTACCCTTAAACATGATTAAGTTACATTTTATGATGTGTGTATTTTACCAGAATTTTAAAAAATTTAAATAATAACAGCATCCAACCATTATCTGGTACTTACTGTGCCCCAGGCACTGTGCTGAGATATGTATTGCCTCATTTAATTCTCCCCATTGTCTTTGAATTCAGGACAACAATCATCACACCCTTTTTACAGATGGGGCAACTGAGGCTCAGAGACATGCAGTGATTTGCCCAAGTTCTCACAGCCAGAATTAGACCCCCGAGCCACGGTACATACCACTTGTGAACCACAGAGCCTCTTACTCTTACTGCTTCAGCTAAAAAAGAAGGGACCTGTCACAGAGATGCAATGCTGAGGCAGGTGACATTGCTGGCCCGGGTCCCTCGGCATCAGTTCCGAACTGGGATGAGGACCCAACAGTGTGTCCGAGCCAGCACAGCCACTGCAGGCTTGGTATGTGAAAAGGGACTTCCAAACCAATAGAGCAGAGGAGCTCGTGCTGATGTTGTAGGTTCGAGCCTTCATTTACAGCTTTGCTCTGGACCTCAGTTTCTTTTACTGCAAAGCTTAAAAAAGCTGTGGAAGCAGCTAAGGATAATGGGTACCTAGGGAGACCCAGAAGCACAAATAAAGGCTTTTGGAACCTCAGCTTCCTCATCTGCAACACGGAGATAATATTTAATATAAGTAACTATTAATTACTTTTTCGCCTCTGCAAGACACTATATTTGGGGTTGGATTATTTCCTGAGTGGGGCCATCCTGGGCACTGTGGGGTGTTGACAGCATCCCTGGCCTCCCTTCCCTTTGATGATAGGAGCACACCCTAGTCAGGACAACCAAAATTGTCTCCAGACACCCCAAGGACGCCAAGGATCGCCTTGGCTGTGACTCCTGTTCACGCCATAGGGTTGGGAGCCTATGTTGAGTTAGTAGATCTGAGAGCAAATGCTAATGGGAATCCCAGCTCTGTTTATCTGCTGTGTGACCTTGGGCGTGTCACTTATTTCTGAGCTTCGTCAATAATAGCCCATCCCTCCTGAAGAACGTGGGATTAAGTGAGCCGAAGTCTATAAACCTTATCAGCCAAAGGAAGTGGTCACCGAACTTACCCCAGCTGGGGTCTTCTGGAAGATTCGGCCCCACAATCTCGGCCCCTGCACCCTCCCCGCTGGCTGCCTCCTCTCCAGTTTCAGGGCACCACACAGGCAGGCGGGCGTTGGGAACACTTCCTGTGCAGTGGTCCGTGGTGCCCACAGGACCAGGTGGGCCCACCAGAGAACACAGCTGGGGCCGTCCTACTTCCTGCCCCCGGAGGAGTGTCTCACCCTCCCTTGCCTCCACCCTCAAAATAACAGATCCCACCCGTGCGCTCCTCCCCCTCCCCGACCAAAGCAACCAGCACCGGCTGCAGCCAAGCACACAGATGAGGCAGGGCCCGCAACTGACACCACAAAGCCTGCCCACTGGGCATGTCCTCCCCTTCACCCGTCTCCAGGGGTGACCTGGCCTCCCCCTGGTCCAAGCCTCATGAGCTCTGAGCAGACAGGCTGGCTGGAGGAGGGGCCTCCTTTGCCACCACAAAGCCTGCCCACTGGGAAGGTTCTCTCTGGGGAGCCGGGGACCCACTCTGGCCAGAATTCCTAGGTCCCAGGTGCCTCCAGTCTTCACCTCAGGACACTCTTTGGTGTGGGGGGAAGGCTGGTTGCCAGGACAGCTGCCCCCCATCTCTGCCCGGGGAACAAAGGGGCAGCCAGGAGAGCTCAGAACTGCGTGTTCTTTCCCTGCCAACGTGACTGGCACGTCCCGGCAGCTGGCACTGGGAGAGCCGTGTCCTGAGTCTCCGGGCCTGGGCACCCTAAACAAGGCCTTCAGTGTGGGGGTGGTGGCTGTAGCCCGGAGGGACTTAGTTCCTGGTAAGCGGCCCCTAGGCCTCTGTCCTTCCGGTGCCTTCTGACGAGGAAGTCCGCCCGCTCTGCCTCCCGAACTTCACTTTAAGGCCAGGAGGCCTCGGATGTCTGGCTGGGAGCTGGATGGGCCCCAAGGCCTGGAAAGGAGGGTGGGTGTGGGGAGAGGGAACAAAAGCCTTGTGGAGACTTTCCTGAGGCCGGACCCTGGCCTGGCCTTCTGGGCTGAGAGTGCCCAGCGGGACCCGCCTAGCCTGGAATGGGCTGGCCCAGGGACAGTGTGTTTCAGCATATGTCCCCTCCCCCTTCTCTAACCCAGGTGACCGGGCGGGAGGCATTGGACAGCTGGCGCCACGAGGGCGAGGCAGGGTGGGGGAGGAGCTCAGAGGTGGCGCAGGACACAGGCCAGGCCAGGGCCTGCCTGTTCAAAGACCCCAGCTTCCTTGGCTAGAGGGTCAGAGGAGACAAAACCTTGCCTTCTGGCCATGGGGCAGCCGCAGCGGGTCAGGCCGACCCCACAGGCTGGTTCTGTGGCTCAGGGGAAGACACGGGCAGGCCTGTAATGGCTGGGTTTGGGCCACAAGAAAAAAATACGGGACACAAAGGTAAACAAGTCATTTCTTAGCATTCATATGTCCTTGGCAATATTTAGGACAAACTTCTGCTTACAAGTATTTTTTCTGTATCTGGAATTCACATTTAACCGTGTGTCGTATATTTTTATTCGATAAGCCTGCCATTCTAGGCCGGGGCTGTGGGAGAGGCAAAACTGGGTTCACCAACATCCCCCTCAAACTTGCTCTTCAGCTGGTCCCAGCCTCAGAGATGGCCCTGCTGTTCCCCCTCCCATACCCAAGGGCCCCCAGCCAGAGGCCCATGTTAACCTCGCCTTCTAAACCATGGCCTGTACACTCTTTCTCTCTGCAGTCTCTCTCCCATCTGCCCTCTCTCCCTGTACACACCGCTATGAGACATGAGTTCCCACTTGCCCCCGCCCCCCAATCTACTGCTCTTCCTTGCTTTGCTCTGCTGACTCACAAGCTTTCTGTTGTCTCAGGACCCCAGGCATAGCCCATGGCCCCAACCTGAGTCAGGTCCTGTCTCTCCATCCTCAGATCTCCAATGCTCCCATCTTCCTCCTGGTAGAAGCCCAAGTCCTCCCTGCTCTCCCAAAGCTCTGTAGGACCTACCCCAACTCCTCCCTGGCTTCCCCTCTTCTCCCCCTCCCCTCACTCACTCTGCTCCATCCACACAGCCTCCTCCCGGTTCCTGTAAGAGGGCAGAGTCCTACCCCAGGACCTTTGCACCAGTTGTTGCTGCTGCCTGATGCACACCTCATCCAGAGAGCCACTTAGGTAGTTCAACCACCTCCCCCTGTAGATCTCAGCTCAAATGTCACCATCTCAGTGAGGTCTCCCTTGTCCACCTTATTTAAAAATCATAAACCGCCCCGACTCTCCATCCTCCTTTCTGCTGTAGTTTTTTCCACAGCTCACACCGCCTTCCAATAGACT
>PVJN01060086.1:0-11675 GCA_004026805.1 Lasiurus borealis
TCGATGCTTCTCTCTCTGCCTCCCTCCTAGCATTACTGGAGTTTGCCTTATTCTCTCACTTCCCACCTCGCAGCTTCGGTTCAGATCTCAGCATTCTCCCCGTCCTCCCACCCTCCAACCCTCACCAGGGCACAGCTGTGCGCGTGTGAGTGCTGGGGAGCAGGGCTGTGGGCCTTCCCAGCTGTGAGCCAGATCCTGTTTGCCCTCCCTCAGGCTCTCACTCTGCAGGAGGGTCTCCATGTTTGTCCCCGCCCCCCCCTCCCTCTCTCGCTTCCCTCTGTCACCGCCTGGCCAGAGCCCTGGGGGGTTTCGAATGCCACCTTCAATGTGTCCTCGCATCTGCCACTCTCTCCACTCAGAAGCCCCCATCATCCCCATCTGCCTGACCAGATCCTATTTTTCCTGCGAGACTCTGAGCCCAGCCCTGGTGCTTACCACGGCGGGGACCCCAGCCCAGCCTGCTCACACCTGAACCGCACAGAACTGGCCACACAGAGGCCAGGCGAGGAGTCTGGAGGGTCAGTTCCACTCCCCCCAGCGCAGGATCCACCTCCTCCAATGGCCAGGTCTCAGGTTTTGACGCTCAACGTCCTCTCCCTCCTCCATGGAACCTCCCACCCCCACCCGGGCCATTTACCTCCTTCTCTTCTGCCTTCCTCCCTGGTCCTGGCTCTGGTGCGGGATGGCCCAGCGGCTTCTGATGCTGAGCAGGGAGGGGAGGCCCTTCAGCGGTTCCCGGCCCGGGGCTGGGGAACGGCCTCCTGCCCGCCTTGTTAGGCTGGCATGCACCGTTCACCAACCAACTCCCATCGAACCAGCTCATCCCGGGCGCCCGGGCCTGGGGAAATGGCCGCAGCACCCAGCGAAGTCCCAGCACCCAGAGCGTTCACACGCACCTTGGGAAAATACAGAGGAGGCTGAACAAGAGAAGGATCGAGAAGGGGAGAGACAAATCAGACTGAGCTCTGCCAGGATCCACTGGGGAAGAGCACTGCAGGGGAAGGATGTGCAAAGGGTAAAGAGGGGGGAAGGAGCTGGAGCGTTTTCAGGGGCAGCAAGAAGGCCTGGGGGCTTGAATGAAGTGCCCAAGGCAGAGTGGCCCCGAGGGCCCGAGACTTTAGTCAAGACTGCATTCCTGCCCTCCCTCAGTGGTCGGCAAACTCATTAGTCCGCAGAGCCAAATAGCAATAAGACAACTATTGCAACTTTTTTTGAGAGCCAAATGTTTTAAACTTAAGCTTCTTCTAACGCCACTTCTTCAAAATAGACTCACCCAGGCCGTGGTATTTTGTGGAAGAGCCACACTCAAGGGGCTAAAGAGCTGCATGTGGCTCACGAGCCGCAGTTTGCCGACCACTGAGCTGGTTTGGCTCAGGGGATAGAGCATCAACCTGCAGCCTGAAGGGTTCCGGGTTTGATTCTGGTCAAGGGCACATGCCTGGGTTGCAGGCTTGATCCCCAATACAGGGTGTGCCAGAGGCAGCCAATCAATGATTCTCTCTCATCATTGCTGTTTCTATCTCTCTCTCTCTCGCCTTCCTCTCTGAGATCAATAAAAAAAAAAAAGTATATATTTTTTAAAAACTGCATTCATTCTGTGAGCCTGAAGCCAGGAGATCCGAATCTAGAAGGCGCCCTCTGGTGGCCATGTGAGGAATAGGCGTACTGGGACCAGGGCAGAAACAGGGAGTGCCTTGCTGAGGGGGGTCCAGGTGAGAGAGGACCCAGGTTTTTGGACCAAGGAGGTGACAGTGGAGGATGTGAGAAGTCGCCAGACTCAGGACGTACTTTATAGAGCCTGCAGGGTCTGCTGGAGCCAACCATGGCGCCAATTTCATCCTTAGCAGCTTGGCAGACGGAAGCTCCATTTAACCAGTTGTGGGGTGGCGGGGAGGAGAGGGTTTGCAGGGTCGGAATTGAAGCTTCCACTCCGGACATTCCGGTTGAGAAGCCAGTTGGACATGGGGAGGTCGAGGGTGCGGCTGGCTGGTGAGTCCCAGGGGGAGGGCCCAGGGTGGGACGTGAGCACGGACCGCCCAGCTGTGGACAGTGTTTAAAGCAGCAGGTCGCCGGGGAAGGACTAGGCCACATCCTCAAGCACCAATAGGTTCCAGTGCCGAGGCCGCTCAGGGCGGGCGGGACACGGCTGGGGCCCTGGCCCGTGGTCAGCTGCCTCCCTCTCTGTCGCCAGCGCCCGACCAGAGCACTCACTGTCAGCCTCTCGCACTGAGGAAGCGGGAGGGGGACAGAGGCCAGAAATCCTTCCTCCCATATAACCGGGCACATCTGCTCCCCCTCCTGGTTCCCGGCCAGGCCCGCAGCCCCACCCCAGCTTCTTATTTTTTTTTTAAAATATATTTTATTGATTTTTTTTACAGAGAGGAAGGGAGAGGGATAGAGAGTTAGATAGTATATCGATGAGAGAGAGACATCGATTAGCCGCCTCCTGCACGCCCCCTACTGGGGATGTGCCTGCAACCAAGATACATGCCTTTGACCGGAATCGAACCTGGGACCTTTCAGTCTGCAGGCCGACGCTCTATCCACTGAGCCAAACCGGTCTTGGCCTCACCCCAGCTTCTTGCACTTACTTTGGCTGTATGCTCTCCCTCCCCCATCTCAGACCACTTCCTGCACAAGTTACTGAAAGCCCATCTTCCTTCATTGGGACCTGCACCTCCAGACCCTCCCCTCGTACCCCCTCCGCACTCCACCTTCAGGCTGTTGCTCTCAGCCATCCCCTCGCTGGCGCCTAGAGGGTGCTGTTTCTCACACACCCCTCTCCCCAGCCGTGGCGTGCTGGGGCCACCGGCCTTGTCCTTTGGGAGATGGCCTCAGCTCCCACCGCACCCCAACCCGCCTGGGGAAGGCTCTGGCCCCCCTCCAGCCTCCTTCCTCTCCCATCAGGTGTGTGACCGCATCCCGCCTCCTCCACGAGCTGATGGGCAGCCTCAGCAAGCAGCCTGCACCCGGGCTGGGGAGCTGTGAGCAGCAGAGTGGAGCGTGCAACGCACCGGGACCCCGCCAGCGCTGGGGGACGTGGGTGACTGTGGCCACGGCTGTGACTGTGGCCTCTCCCTTCCCATCTCTGCCCCCTCCCTTTTCCAGCACCGGGCTCTCCTCTCTCACATGGACTCCTCCTCCCCACATCACGTCCAGAAGAAACAGCCCCACGTGTACCCCGGGGCCCCCCACCCGTCTTCCCCTCCCAGCCCAGGCCGTCTCCCCGCCCTCACCTCCCAGCAAACCCCTCAGCCGCCGCTGCAACCTGGTTCCCTTGGTGGCAAAACCAGAGACAGACTTGAATACACAAAGGTGGGGTACTGAACCCAAACAGGCGGGGACCGGGGACCCCAGCCAGCCAGGACCCATTGGGGAGCTAACGCCATACGTCCTGGCTGTGGACCAGGCCGAGTTCTTAGAGGCACCATCAGGGCGCCGAAACTCAGGGCCCTGCCTCCACTGCAACCACTTCCTCAAAGGTGGCGGGAAACTTCCCGAACCCTAACCCAAAGCCACCGAGAGGTCGGTCCTGTGCCGGGCATGGTTAGCTGGGGGAACTAACAGACCCCCCAGGAACTGGCACAGGACATGCCTCTGAGTGAGGGGGGTCCCCGGGACCCCATGGAACTGACCCCTGGAGCCTTTGCACCAGGTCACCAGCTGAGGTCACCAGCTGAGGTCACCAGCTGAGGTCAACGGTTGGGTTCCCGGGCAGGGCACTGGGTCCCCAGTAGTGCCACTCACCTCCATGTTTCTCTCTCCCTCTCTCTCCCTCCCTCTCTCTAAAGAAAATCAATAAAAATGTTTTTTTTTAATATATTTTATTGATTTTTTACAGAGAGGAAGAGAGAGAGATACAGAGAGGGAGGGAGAGATATATAAAGTCAGAAACATCGATGAGAGAGACATCAATCAGCCGCCTCCTGCACACCCCACACTGGAGATGTGCCCGCAAGCAAGGTACATGCCCCCGACCAGAATTGAACCTGGGACCTTTTAGTCCGCAAGCCGATGCTCTATCCACTGAGCCAAACCAGTCTCGGCAATAAAAATGTTTAAAAAATAATAATAAAGAGTTAAACTTACTTATTTAAATGCAGATTCAGCACTTGTATAACCTCATCTGTCTCACCGTGGTCCAAGCCCTACCCAGCACCCCATCCCACCTCTCACCCCCTCCTTTCCACTCACTCCATCAGCACCTCACCCCACCCCGAGGCCAGCCATGCTGAGTCAGGGAGGATTCCGTGAAGAAGGAAGAGAAACAGGGAGACAGAGCGGCCACACCCTTCCCAGCACCCAGCCCTGCCCGGCCACAGGCCGGACCGGCCCGAAGGCTCTGGGTGTCTGGGTGAAGGGACCTCTGAGGTCCCCTCCCTCCTTCCACAGAGAGCCCAAGTGGTGGCTTCTCTGAGCGGCATCCCCGCGGCCACCACACGGGGGAGCCGGTGGGCTGGTGTTTGGTCTCAGGAAACAGAAAGAGGCTGAGGAAAGCGGGGCTCTGTCTGACCAGGAGGACCCAGCCCTCTCCCTGGCCCCGGGGGTTCTGAGCCCTGGCCGTGGGCGCGCTCCATGCCAGCTGCCTAGGAGATCCTCACACCTCCCCTCCTGGGCGGTGCCCTCCTGATCCGTTTTTTGCAGAAAAGGAAACCAAGGCCCAGGGAGGGAAAGTCCCTTTGGGTGGCGGCTGGTGGCAGGGGAAGGACCTCTCTCAGGCCCGCGCTGACACCCAGCAGGTGCCCTGAGCCCCTGTGCGGCCTCCAGGCCACTGGGCCCGCTGAGAGCATTCTGAGCAGGTCTCAGGGATGAAGGAGCCGGCAGCCCCTCTGGCAGAGTTGCAGACCAAGGCCCAGAGCAGCTGCAGGGACAGAGGCGGGTGGCTGGAGCCTGATCTGCCTGCTCTCTGTACGGCCTGCCCTCAGCCCGCCAGCATGGCCCCCATCCAAGGCCCCTGGCCCGGCTGGCAGACCCTACCCCAGCTTGGTGTCATGGCCCGGTCACCCCTAGCTGCCCTGGACATCCCTCTCACAATCCAGGATGCTGGCACCGAGCTAGGGGCCCGGACAGGAAGTCTAGGACAGGAATTCCAGCAAGGAGGAGCGGGAGGCCTTTGTCCCTCCCCTGGGTGGCCTGGCATGGTGCCCCTGTCTGTGCCCGGGGCTGAGGGGGGGACCAGCTTGCTGACAGCCCCCATGGGAGAATGGCAGGGCCTGAGGGGCGAGAGGGTAGTAGGAAAAGAGAATGAAAACTGGAAGCTTGCGCTTAGGACCACCTCCCCCGCCCTGCCCCCAATCCGCCATGGTTTTCTCTTCTGTAACCAGAAGGGGGGTGCTCTCAGACAGGCTAAGGGTTCTTCCAGAATAATCTTCCCAGAGCTCAGGGTTTGCAAGCTCATTCCCATCACAAGCCGGTCCATTTCGCCATCCGGGGACCTGACGCCAGCCCAGCCTGGCCCAGGCTTGCAGACGGCGGAAGGTTCTGGTTGGCAGAGGTGCCATGGCTTGTGGAGACAGCACTGGACACAGGTGGGAATGGCTGGAGGCCGCAGAGGCCACAGAGAGAGACGCCTGAGGCGCTCCAGATATGGGGCCAGCTGTTAGATTCGCCCAGACCTGCAACAAGGGAGAGGGCGGCCTGCAGAGACTCCTGGCCCAGCCTCGAGTCGCCCGGCTCACACCGAGTGGAGCAGAGACCTGCCTGCCTGGAGCGCAATAAACGTGGAAGGTGTCTGGGGCCTGACTCCTGGGTAGCGGCCACCCCCCCCCCGCCCCCAGGGTGAGCTCATTCTTAGGGGCGGTCACTGGCTGGCCTGCCAACATGCCTTTCCCTATGCAAACCAACCAGTCCTGCCCCCGGGCTCCCCACGTGCCTCCGCTGTCTGGCTTTCTACTCCACGAGCAATATTCCTCTGCCCTGGTAACCAGGGCCACGCACCAAGCAACTAGAGACCCCACTGCAGTCCAGAGCCCCCCAAAGTATCCCGACGAGCCAATCCTCAGCCTGCTCAGCTGCTGATGCTGCCTGGCCTGTTTCTTCCCTGGCAAACCAGAGTAAAGACTCTTTTTATTTTTAAATATATCTTATTGACTTTTTACAGGGAGGAAGGGAGAGGGATAGAGAGTTAGAAACATCGATGAGAGAAACATTGATCAGCTGCCTCCTGCTCGCCCCCTACTGGGGATGTGCCAGCAATCAAGGTACATGCCCTTGACCAGAATCGAACCTGGGACCTTTCAGTCCGCAGGCAGACCCTCTATCCACTTAGCAAAACCGGTTTTGGCGTAAAGACTCTTTTTCAAAAAAAAATTTTTTTTAATTGATTTTAGAGAGGAAGGAAAAGGGAGAGATAGAAACATCAATGATGAGAATCATTGATTGGCTGCGTCCTGCACTACCCCTACTGGGGATCAAGCCTACAACCCCAGGCACGTGCCCAAACCAGGAACTGAACCGTGACCTCCTTCTTCATAGGTCATAGCTCAACCACTGAGCCACATGGCCGGGCCAGAGTCAATGCTTCCCCCTCGCTCTTCTCCATCCGGGCCAGCCCTGTCTCATCCCTGTGTCACCCTGCGTTGCCTGCCGTGCCTGATACTCCTGGGCACCGGGAGTGGCAAACTATATTCTCGGTGGCGGTCACCGGTTCTGCTGGCCCCAGGAGGCCTGCAGAAAATCACGACCCAGGGACATTTTAAAACACCCAGCCTGCCCTCTTTGTTCACTGAAATGGTTCTGAGCGATTGCTTTTCAAAACAGGTGGTCCCCTCGGACCACAGCACGGGGGGCGGGTGATCCTAGATGGCGTGGCGACCTCAGCACGCCAGCTGGGGGCCCTCTTCCCGCAGGTCACAGGGGCATGGACAGGGACATGGGGCTGAAGAGGTGAGACCAACGTGACAGAAAAGCCGCCTGGGATCCTAGAGGCGCATGGGGAAGGTCATTTTGTTCAAGCTCTGTGGTCACACTTTTGAGCAAATAAATGAGACTCCCAGTAGCCCCAGCCTGACACCAGTCTAGATACTGAGGTCTCCGATTGCAGTCCTTGGAAGGACGGCCGAACCCTAGCGGGGTGGCCGCAAACTAGCTAGCACCCGTCCCAGAAAGGTGACTCAGCGTCACCACAGCCGCACAGAAGGCAGGCCGGAATCCCTGCGGCAGCGTCTGCCAAGCCTCAGTTTCCTGCTCTGTGAAGTGGGAAGCGAGAGGCCCTCCGGCCTTTCCCCTGGCGCCCCGCCCTGGCCTCCTCTCCTGCAGGGACACTCTCATCTCTGATGCTGTAACTCAGGTCACGTCATGCTCTTCTTATCCTCCTCCTGCTCCTCCTCCTCCTCCTTCTTCTCTTCTTCTTTCTCCTTCTCTTCCTTCTCCTCCTCCTCCTCCTCATCATCATCATCTTCTTCCTCCTCTTCTTCCTTCTCTTCCTCCTCCTCCTCCTGCTCTTCCTCCTCTTCCTTCTTCTCTTCCTCTTCCTCCTCTTCCTCCTCCTTCTTTTTCCTCTTCTTTTTATAATTACCTCTGTTTATTTTATTTATTTATTTGCTAGGGGCCCAGTGCACAAATTCGTGCACCTTGAAAGGAACTGTGGGCCACAAGGCTGCAGTAGGCACAGTGGCCAGTCTCAGCCCATCCTCCACACCCCTGCCTGGCCCTCCCGCTGCAGCCCACCTCTGGTCCCCTGTCTGCTCACCTATTTCTTCTCTAGCAACTGATGGTACAAAGTGATTGAAGCTGACTCCAGCAGTGGGTGTGAGCAGCAGCTGCTGCCCTGATCGCCCCTTAGGAGCAGGGGGAGGTGGAGAACCCCTCAGGGGCAATTGGGGCTGGCAGCTGCCACTCTCCCCCACTGATGGAACCGAGTGATCAGGTCTGGTGCTGGGCACTGGCTGTGAGTGCAAGCAGAGCCGGTGCTGGCAGTGGGTGTAAGCAGCAGCTCCAGGGCTAGCAGCAGGTGTGAGTGCCTGGTGGGACTGCGGCACACAGGAGCAAAGAATTTTCAGTAACCACCAGAGGCTCACCTCAATGACAGCGGCCGGCAGCCATCTTGGTCTGGTGCCCCTGCTCACCTGCTCCACCATCCTGCTGAGGCCAACGCCCATCATGTTCCACACATGCCCTCTGGTGGTCAGCACATATCATAGCATCTGGTTGTTTGGTTGTTCTGCTGTTTAGTCTATTTGCATATTCGCCTTTTATTATATAGGATTTTTGAGGATATTTTCCATTGATTTTTATTTTTTTACACCCTTTTAAAAATGTTTTTTATTGATTTCAGGGAAAAAGGGAGAAGGAGAGAGATAAACATCAATGATGAGAGAGAATCATTGATCAGCTGCCTCCTGCACGTCTCCTACTGGGGATTGGACCCACAAGCCAGACATGTGCTCTTGACCAAAATCAAACCCAGGGCCCTTCAGTCCACAGGCAGATGCTCTATCCACTGAGCCCAGCTGGCTAGGGAAGTCACTCTGTCTTTAAAACACCTCCTCAGCCTGCCCCACCCTCCTGACTCCAGCGGACCCCACCTCTGGCTTCTGCTCAGCACCTTCTTGTTGATGCCCCCACCACACCACCTCCCACCCCCCAGTGGCCCATTTGCTCACACACTCGATGCTCAGAGACCTTCACCTCCCCCCACGGGGGCACCGCTGACCACTTCCTGAAGGGCCCTCGCCTGTGGGTGTCTGACCACACCTGGGCTTCCTCCCGTATCTCTGGCTGCTCTGTTGGTCCCTGTGGCACCATCTCCCTTCGGGGCCCCACACGCTGTGCCTCGGTTCCTACCAGCAGCCCCTCGATCCCAGCTCCCTGGCTGGGGGAGCCCGCCGCCCACCTAGATGGTTCAAAGATCAGGCACACCATTTCCCAGGATCCTTTGCTCCAGGCGTGAGCATGGGCCTTGAACAAATGAGCTGAGCTCCGCTCATGTGTGTCACCCAATAATGATGAGACTCCTGGGACCGCATAGACATCTGGCGGCCACGAGGGAGGTGCGGCCAAGGAGACATTGCCTCTGGCTTCTCGGACGCAGCCCGGTCCCACCCCAGGACCCACTGAAGATGCTGCTTCCTCCAGGCCCTGCCCAGGGAGCCTGGAAGAGGGGGAGCCTGGAGCCACCTCCTTCCTGCACGTGACACGCACAGAGACACTTGATGGGCAAGTGTGTATTTCTGTCCCCGCAGAAACTGTGGTCCCCAAACTACTGCCTCCGGTTGGAAAGGGGAAGTGGGAGTCAGGGAACAGCTGAGTGAATGTGGAGGTTCAGAAAGCAGGGAAGGGGGAGAGGCAGAGACCCCAGATAGAACTAGATCCAGGCCTGCATTCGCCCAGCCCCCTCCTCATTCCATCGCAGCCTCAGAGCCGCTGCTCATGCCCCATCCGCAGCCCGGTACACCTTCCATCCCCTGCTCCAGAGCCAAACTCAGCCGGCCCGTCCAGGGATGCTTTCCGTCCTTGTGTAGCTGGAGAATCAAGCTCCCGGCCGTTTGCGGGAGGAGGTTCTTGCGTTCCCTTCAGGAAAGGAACTTTCTGGGGTGCACATGGGGCTGGGCTAGGGAAGGCGGTACACGGAGTTGCATCTGCGTGAGGTGAGGTTTCTCTGGTTGCAAAGTCCTGCAAAGGGTCAGCTGGGGTCCCCGCAGACCGGATGCCAGGCCCGCGGCCAGCGCTCCCGGCCACCTGCGGCAGGTGTGCGCAGCACCAGCCTGGGTACAGCCTTCCGTCCGCCTGTGGAGTCCAGCATGGCTGTGCGCCCGTGGCCAAGGAGAGCGTGTCCCCACCACAGGAGAACGGCTTCGTCACTTAGAAGTTTGAACGTTGGGTTTCCCGCGCTTTCAGAGGCCTTGCCGTCCTGGCCACTCACTGTCCCCAGGTGTGACTGGCCGACAGGGAGGCACCTGTCCATGTCACTCAGACCGGCGGGGCTTGTGTCTACACTGCCTGTGTCCAGTCCACTCCCCATCAGTCAGCGGAGAGCAGACTGGGAGAAAGTTGAATGCAGCTTTTGGCACACTGTACCAATGGCATGCCTGTCGCTAGTCTTCCTGTCCTCCTTTCCGTTAAACAACAGCCAGGTTACCACAATGGCACCACCTGTTCAAACACCCAAGACTCAGACGGGCGCCCACCCCGGGAAGCCCTCGCCGAACGGGTGAAGAGCCCCCTCACTTACTGCCTCCCACAACTCCCCCCCCCCAAGAAGATTTCAGGTTGATAACCCCAGCTCTAGGAGTCATCTTCAATAGCCAGCATTTACCAAAACCCTGCTCCATGCCAACCACCAAGCATGCTTGTTATGGGTTAACTTGCCTAATTCTCACAGGAACAATATGAGACAGGCCCTAATATTGTGTCCATCTTACAGATGAGAAAACTGAGGCTCAGGGAGGTTATGTCAACTGCCCAAGACCCTGGTAAGAAAGTGGCAATGTTGGTGCGTGAACCCAGACAGCCTGGCTCCAGAGCCTGCCTTTGACCCTCATACACTCAGCTACATGTTGAAAATAACTTTTCATATCAATAACCATAGTCTAGGGTTACCAGTACAGTAAAAACAAGAGAGAAGACAAACACCCCAAAATAGCAAGAGTAGAGACCTCCTCCCCTCTTGCTATTTTGGGGTAAGTTTTGATCATATGACATAGAACCCCGCCCAGTTTTTCTTCCTTTAAGGAGCTGCTCATCTGTTGGTGGATCTGGTGGGACTGTCCATTCCCTCACCTCCCTTCAGACTGAGCATGTGACCCCGCCTGACCAATCACGGTGTTCCTCCCATGCTGTTGCAGTGATTGGTCCAGAGATGGGCACATGTCCCAGGCCTAGCCAATCAATGTCTTTCCCTTAGAATTTCTTTGGTGGCTCTCTTTCTGAAGTCAAGGGTGATTTGATGTGAGCCTGGAGCTGTCTGTGGCCAGCTGGACTGCCCTACGGAGAAAGGCCATCTAAAACCAGAAAAAGAAACAGCTAAGACAGATTGAGAGGAGAGGAAAAAGGAAAGGGAGGGGAGGGATGGAGGGAGGAAGGGAGGAAGGAAGGGAGGGAGGGGGAGAGAGAGAGAGAGAAAGGAGAACAATTACATTTCAGCCTCTGGTATTCCTATCCCCAAGGTTAACCCCATCCATGACTCTCTAGGAATTGAGCCAGTAAACTCCAGTTTAAGCTAGACTGAGTTATGTTTATTTAACAACAAAAAATGCTTGAATTCTTCCTCCTTGTTATTCTTTTTAATGGCTCACAGGGGCCCAGAGTCTGAATGCTGCATAATTTATTAACCTTCCGCCCCTGGTGAGCATTTGATTCTTTCTCAATTCCCTGGTTATCAATGATTCTAAAGGGGAACTTGAACATCCAAGTGTGCACCACTGTCCTTGTCCCCTCCCCTCCCCTGGTCTAGCCTCCTCTGTCCCTCTGTGCTGTAGACTCTCAGTAAGTCTTTTGGCCAAACCTAGACGAGGAGGCAGGTCTTGGGGGTTGGGGGGGGGAACCTGGTACACTGGGAGAGCCCCTGGCTTCTGAAGCCCCATTTGCGGCTCAGGGCCCCGGGGCCGATGCAGGAAAGCTCGGCAGTTCCAAGACACAGAGTGGCTCCATCTGCCAGACCGAGGCTATTTCCAGTTCTGAGTCATCAGGAAAAATGAGAGCTCAGAGAGAAGGATGAAGGGGAGGGACTCGGGTTA